>JAACNH010000915.1:0-119338 GCA_019447015.1 Hymenochirus boettgeri | reverse complement strand
CCCTCTTTACAAAGCATTGGTAAGGCCTCATTTGGAATATGCAGTGCGATTTTGGAATCCTGTGTACAAAAAGGACATCTTTGAAATGGAAAGGGTACAGAGAAGGGCAACTAAATTAATAAGGGGATTGGGGGAGCTTGAACATGAAGAGAGACTGGAAAAGTTACAATTATGTATGCTGGAGAAAAGGCGCTTGCGTGGGTATATGATTACTGTGTACAAATACATTAACGGGCCATACAATAAACTATCTGGGGCATTGTTCACCAAGAGAACATGTCAGAGGACACGAGGACATCCCTTAAGACTTGAAGATAAAAGGTTTAGGGTTCAAGTTGGGAAAGGGTTTGTCACTGTGAGAACGGTAAAGCTATGGAACTGTCTTCCAGTGGACGTTGTTATGGCAGGTTCATTGGTCAGTTTAATAAAAAGCTGGATGAGTTTCTACATTCTTGTTTGTATAAACCATCCAGCTTTATTAAACTGAAAACTTCCTCAATGACCTGCCATAACAACGTCCACTGGAAGACAGTTCCATAGCTTTACCGTTCTCCACACGTGACCAACCCTTTCCCACTCTACTTTAAGTAATCAATCCCAGTAACTTGTTAACATTCCTTGTTTGTAGAAACTCTCCAGCCTTTTATTAAACTCCAATGAACTGCCATAACAACGTCCACTGGAAGACAGTCCATAGCTTTACCTTTTAAACCGGTCCTCACAGTGAACAAACCCTTTCCCAACTCTACTTTATGTATCATCTCCCAGTAACTTCGGTAACTTCCTTGTTTTGGTAGAAACTCATCCATTTTTATTAAACATGACCAATAACCTGCCATAACAACGTCCACTGGAGAAACAGTTCATAGCTTTGACCGTCTAAAATGTGACAACACCCTTTCCAACTCTACTTTAATGTATCAATCCAGTAACTTGTAACAACATTCTTGTTTGTAGAACTCATCCACTTTTTATTAAACTGGGGACCAATGAACCCTGCAATACAACTCATGAAGACACACGTTCCATAATCTTTGACCGTTCCGAAATTGACAAAACCCTTTCTCCCACTCTCCTTTATGTAGATCGGCCAGTAACTTGTAACTTCCTTGTTTGTAGAAACTCATCCACTTTTGATTACAACTGGACCAATGACCTCCATAACAACGTCACATGGAAAGACAGTTCCATAGCTTTAACCGTTCACAGTGACAAACCCTTTCCCAACTCTACTTTATGTTCAATCCCAGTAACTTTAACATTCCTGTTTTGTTAGAAACTCCTCCAGTTTTCCTTAACCTGAACCAAGAACCTGTCCACTAAACCGTTCACTGGAAAATAGTTCCATAGCTTACCGTTCTCACAGTGACAACCTTTCCCAACTCTACTTTATATGTATCAATGCCTAACTTGTAACATTCATTGTTTGTAGAACTCATCCAGCTTTTTATTAAACTGACCAATGAACCTGCCATTACAACGTCCACTGGACAGACAGTTCCATAGCATTTTAATAAAAGCTTAGGCCTGAGTTTACTACAAACAAGCAATGTTACAATGTACTGGTATTGATACATAAAGTAAGTTGGGAAAGGGTTGTCCACTGTGGAACGGTAAAGCTATGGACTGTCCTTCGTGACTTTGTTATGGCAGGTTCATTGGTCAGTTTAATAAAAGCGGATGGAGTTTACTACAAACAAGATGTTACAAGTTACTGGTATTGATACATAAGTAAGTTGGGAAAGGGTTTGTCCTGTGATAACGGTAAAGCTGTGGAACTGCTCTTCCAGTGGACGTTGTTATGGCAGGTTCTTGGTCAGTTTAATAAAAAGCTGGATGAGTTTCTACAAACAAGTAATGTTACAAGTTACTGGATTGATACTCATAAGTAAGTTGGGAAAAAGAGTTTGTCACTGTGAGAACGGTAAGCTATGGAACTGTTTTCCAGTGGACGTTGTTATGCAGTTCATTGGTCAGTTTAATAAAAAGCTGATATTTCTGCAAACAAGGAATGTTACAGTTACTGGATTGATACATAAAGTAGAGTTTGGAAAGGTTTTGTCACGTGAGAACGGTAAAGCTTATGGAACTGTCTTCCATGTGACGTTGTTATGGCAGTTCATTGGTCAGTTTAATAAAAAGCTGGATGAGTTTCTACAAGCAGGAATGTCCAAGTTACTGGTATTGATCATATAGTAGAGTTGGGAAAGGGTTTGTCACTGTGAGAACGGTAAAGCTATGAACTGTCCTTCCAGTTGGACGTTGTTAGGCAGGTTCATTGGTCAGTTTAATATAAAGCTGGATGAGTGTTTCTACAAAATAGAGGAATGTTACATTAAACTGACCAATGACCCACCTCCATAACAACGTCCACTGGAAGACAGTTCCATAGCTTTAAACCGTTCTCACAGTGACAAACCCTTTCCCAACTCTACTTATGTATCAATACCAGTACTTGTAACATTCCTTCCTTGTAGAAACTCATCCAGCTTTTATTAAACTGACAATGACCTGCATTACAACAGTCCACTGGAAGACAGTTCCACACTTTAACCTTCTCACAGTGAACAAACCCTTTCCCCACTCTACTTATGTATCAATCCCAGTAACTTGTAACATTCCTTCCTTGTAAAACTCCATCCGCTTTTTATTAAACTGACCAATGAACCTGCCATAACAACGTCCACTGGAAGACAGTTCCATAGCTTTAACCGTTCTCACAATGACAAACCCTTTCCCACCTACTTTATTATCAATACCAGTAACTTGTACATTCTTGTTTGTAGAAACTCATCCAGCTTTTTATTAAACTGACCAATGAACCTGCCATAACAACGTCCCTGGAAGACAGTTCCATAGCTTTACCGTTCTCACAGTGACAAACCCTTTCCCAACTCTACTTTATGTATCATCACCAGTAACTTGTAACATTCCTTGTTTGTTAGAACCCATCCAGCTTTTTATAAACTGACCAATGAACCTGCCATAACAACTCCACTGAAGACAGTTCCATACTTTACCGTTCTCACAGTGACAACCCTTTCCCAACTCTACTTTATGTTCAATACCAGTAACTTGTAACATTCCTTGTTTGTAGAAACTCATCCACTTTTTAAACTGACCATGAACCTGCCATAACACGTCCCTGGAAGACCAGTTCCATAGCTTTACCTTCTCACAGTGACAAACCCTTTCCCAACTCTACGTTATGGTATCAACCAGTAACTTGTACATTCCTTGTTTGTAGAAACTCATCCAGCTTTTTTTAAACTGACCAATGAACCTGCCATTACAAACTCCACTGGAAGACAGTCCACAGCTTTACCGTTCTCACAGTGACAAACCTTTCCCAACTCTACTTTATGTATCAATCCCAGTAACTTGTAACATTCCTTGTTTGTAGAAACTCATCCAGCTTTTATTAAACTGACCAATGAACCTGCCATAACAACGTCCCCTGGAAGACAGTTTCCATAGCTTTAACCGTTCTCACAATGACAAACCCTTTCCCAACTCTACTTTATGTATCAATACCAGTACTTGTACATTCCTTGTTTGTAGAAACTCATCCAGCTTTTTATTAAACTGAACCAATGAACTGCCATAACAACAGTCCATGGAGACAGTTCCATAGCTTTTACCGTTCTCACAGTGACAAACCCTTTCCCAACTCTACTTTATGTATCAATCCCATAACTTGTAACATTCCTTGTTTGGTATGAAACTCATCCACTTTTTATTAAACTGACCAATGAACCTGCCATCAACGTCCACTGAAGACAGTTCCATAGCTTATACCATTCTCACAGGTGACAACCCACCCTTTCCCAACTTGAACCTAAACCTTTTATCTTCAAGTCTTGTAAGGGATGTCCTCGTGTCCTTTGACATTTGTTCTATTGGTGAACAATGCCCCAGATAGTTTATTGTATGGCCCGTATGTATTTAACACAGTAACATATCCCCACGCAAGCGCCTTTTCTCCAGCGTACATAATGTAACTTTTCCAGTCTCCTCTTCTATTCAAGCTCCCCCAATCCCCTTATTAATTTAGTTGCCCTTCTCGAAACCCTTTCCATTTCTAAGATGTCCTTTTTGTCCACAGGATTCCAAAATTGCACTGCATATTCCAAATGAGGCCTTACCAATGCTTTGTAAAGAGGGACATTATTTTGCTGCGGAAGCCATACTTTGAACCAGAGTGTGTAGCTTTTTACTGGCAGATACATAGTCTTTATAAATTAGCCGACTGTGTACATATATAGCGACGGAGAGGAGCCCCTAAATCATTACCTTGTCTAGGGTCCCATTCATCTTCATCTGACTCTGCTAAAGGCGACACTATATTCATGATTTATCACTGTGTTGTAATTAAAAGATGCTTTCAAGTTTTTTAAAATGTTTTCTTAGAAACAGTAGAAAATATTTTCACTAGAAAAGATATTTTACTAATTTATAGACTCCGGATTGCAGCATTTCTAAGAACGGTACCGACTGTATGTAACTTACCGCTGTATGTACCTACCGACTGTAATGCACCTACCGACTGTAATGACCTCCGACTGTATGCCCTACCGACTGTAATGCCCTACCGACTGTAAATGCACCTACCGACTGTACTGCACCTACCGACTGTAATGTACCTACCGACTGTAAATGCCCTACCGACTGTAATTAACCTACCGACTCATGCCACCTACCGACTGTATAGCCACCTACCGACTGTAATGCACCTACCGCTGTAATGCACCTCCGACTGTAATGCACTACCGACGTAATGCACCTACCGACTGTAATGCACCTACCGACTGATTCACCTACCGACTGTGTACTATGTATCCCTACCGACTGTAATGTCTACCGACTATGACCTACGCTGTATGCCACCTCCTGTAAGCCTACCGATCTGCAATCCACCGACTGTAATCACCTCCGACTGTATGCACCTAACTCGACTGTAATGCACCTACCGACTGTAATGCACCTACCGACTGTCATGCACCTACCGACTGTAATGCAACCTCCGACTGTAATGCACACCTACCGACTGTAATGCACCTACCCGACTGTAATGCACCTACCGACTGTAATCACCTACCGACTGTAATGCACCTACCCGACGTAAATGCACCTACCGACTGTAATGCCACCTACCGACTGTATCCTACCGACTGTATGCACCTACCGACTGTAATGCACCTACCGACTGTAAATGTACTTACCGACTGGAATGCACCTACAGACTGTACTGTACTTACCGACTAATGTACCTACCGACTGTAATGCACCTACCGACTGTAATGCACCTACCGACTGTAATGTACTTACCGACTGGAATGCATCTACAGACTGTACTGTACTTACCGACTCTAATGTACCTACTGACTGTACTGTACCTACAGACTGTACTGTACTTACCAACTGTAATGTACCTACCGACTGTACTAAACTTACCAACTGTAATGTACCTAAAGACTGTAATGTACCTACCGACTGTACTGTACTTACCAACTGTAATGTAGCTATTGACTGTAATTTACCTACCGACTGTACTGAACATACAGATTATACAGTACCTACTGATTGTAATGTACTTACTGACTGTACCTACCAATTGTAATGTACTTACTGACTGTACCTACCAATTGTAATGTACTTACTGACTGTACTGTACCTACCGATTGTAATGTACTTACTGACTACTGTACCTACCACGATTGTATGTACTTACTACTGTACTGTACCTACCGATTGTAATGTACTTACTGACTGTACTGTACCACCCGATGTAATGTATCACTGACTGTACTGTACCTACCGATCGTATGTACTACTGACTGCACCTACCGATTGTAATGCACCTACACTGACACTACCGCTAACACTCGACTGTATGCACCTACCGACTGTAATGCACCTACCGACTGTAATGCACCTACCGACTGTAAGTAACCCTACCGACTGTAATGTACCTACCGACTGTAATGTACCTACCGACTGTAATGTACCCTACCGACTGCCTAATGCACCCTACCGCCGCTGTAATGTACTTACCGACTGAATGCCCTACCGACTGTAATGCACCTACCGACTAATGTACCTACCGACTGTAATGTACTACGTCGACTGTAATGTACCACCGACTGTAATGCACCTACCGACTGTAATGTACCTACCGACTGTAATGCACCCTAACCGACTGTAAATGCCCTACCGACTGTAATGCACCCTACCGTACTGTAATTGTACTTACCGACTGTAATGCACCTACCGCTGTAATGCACCTACCGACTGTAATGCACCTAACCGACTAATGTACCTACGACTGTAATCGCCCTACCGACTGTAATGCACCTACCGACTGTAATGCACCTAACCGACTGTAATGTCCACCGACTGTAATTCCCTACCGACTGAATGTACCCTACCTAATGTTCCTGCTGAATGTACCTACCGACTGTAATGTACCTACCGACTGTACTTACCTACCGACTGTAATGTTAACCTACCGACTGCAATGCACCTACCGACTGTAATGTACTTACCGACTGTATGCACCTACCGACTGTATGCACCTACCGACTAATGTACCTACCGACTGAAATGTACCTACCGACTGTAATGTACCTACCCGACTGTAATGTACCTACCGACTGTAATGACCTACCGACTGAATGCACCTACCGCTGTAATGCACCTACGACTGTAATGCACCTACCCGACTGTATGCACTCACTGTATGTCTAACTACCCGACTGTAATGCACCTACCGACTGTATGCTACTTAGCCACTACCGACTACATGTCCTACCGACTGTAATTGTACCCTACCGACTGTAATGCACCTACCCACTGTAATGCACCTACCCGACTGTAATGCACCTACCGACTGTAATGATACCGTAAAGTACCTACCGACTGCAATGCACCTACCGCTGTAATGCACCTACCGACTGTAATGTACCTACCGACTGTAATGTACCTACCGACTGTAATGTACCTACCGACTGTAATGTACCTACTGACTGTAATGTACCTAATGACTGTAATGTACCTACCGACTGTAATGTACCTACCGACGGTAATGCACCTACCGACTGTAATGTACCTACCGACTGTAATGTACCTACCGAATGTAATGTACCAACCGACTGTAATGTACCTACCGACTGTAATGTTACTCTGACTGTAATGTTACTAATACTGTAATGTACCTAATGACTGTAATGTACCTACCGACTGTAATGTACCTAATGACTGTAATGTACCTACCGACTGTAATGTACCTACCGACGGTAATGTACCTACTGACGGTAATGCACCTACCGACTGTAATGTACCTACAGACTGTACTGTACTTACTGACTGTACTGTACCTACAGACTGTACTGTACTTACCAACTGTAATGTACCTACCGACTGTACTGTACTTACCAACTGTAATGTACCTACCGACTGTAATGTACCTACAGACTGTACTGTACTTACCGACTGTAATGTACCTACTGACTGTACTGTACCTACAGACTGTACTGTACTTACCAACTTTAATGTACCTACCGACTGTACTGTACTTACCAACTGTAATGTACCTAAAGACTGTAATGTACCTACCGACTGTACTGTACTTACCAACTGTAATGTAGCTATTGACTGTAATTTACCTACCGACTGTACTGAACATACAGATTATACAGTACCTACTGATTGTAATGTACTTACTGACTGTACCTACCAATTGTAATGTACTTACTGACTGTACCTACCAATTGTAATGTACTTACTGACTGTACTGTACCTACAAATTTTACCATACCAACCGATTTTAATGTACTTTCCGACTGTACTGTACCTACGATATTGTAACCGTACCTACCGATTGTAATGTACTTCTGACTGTACCTACCAATTGTAATGTACTTACTGACTGTGCCAACCGATTGTAAATGTACTGACTGTACTGTTCCTACCATTTTACCGTAGGCAACCAACCGATTTTTAGTACTTTCCGACTGTACTTTACATATCGATTGTACAGTCACCTACCGATTGTAATGTACTTACTTGACTGTACCTAACCAATTGTATTGTACTTACTGACTGCTACTGTACCTACGATCGTAATGTACTTACTGAATGTACTGTACCTACCGACAGTAATGTACCTACAAACTGTACTGTACCTACCGATTGTAATATACTTACTGACTGCACCTACCAATTGTAATGTACTTACTGACTGTACTGTACCTACCGATCGTAATGTACTTACTGACTGTACTGTACCTACCGATCGTAATGTACTTACTGACTGTACCTACCGATTGTAATGTACATACTGACTGTACCTACCAATTGTAATGTACTTACTGACTGTACTGTACCTACCAATTGTAATGTACTTACCGACTGTAATGCACCTACCGACTGTAATGCACCTACCGACTGTAATGCACCTACCGACTAAGTACCTACTCGACTGTAATGCACCTACCGCTGTATCACCTACCGCTGTAATGCACCGACCGACTGTAATGCACCTACCGACTAATGTACCTACCGACTGTAATGCCCTACCGACGGTAATGCACCTACCGACTGTAATGCACCTACCCGACTGTAATGCACCTACCGACTGTACGCATCCCTACCGACTGTAATGTCCTACCGACTCGCAATGCCCTACGACTGTACTGCACCTACCATGTATGCCACCTCCAGACTGTCAATTACCTACCGACTGTAATGTACCTACCGAATGTAATGTACCAACCGACTGTAATGTACCTACCGACTGTAATGTACCTACCGACTGTAATGTACCTACCGACTGTAATGTACCTACCGACTGTAATGTACCTATGACTGTATGTACCTAATGCTTAATGTTAATACGACTGTAATGTACCTACCGACTGGTATGTCCTACCGACGGTAATGCCCCTACCGACTGAATGTACCTACAGACTGTAATGTACCTACACTGACTGTACTTACCGACTGTAATGTACCTACTGACTGTCTGTACTACTACAGACTGTACTGTACTTACCAACTGTAATGTACCTACCGACTGTACTGTACTTACCAACTGTAATGTACTTACCGACTGTAATGTACCTACCGACTGTAATGTACCTACAGACTGTACTGTACTTACCGACTGTAAGTACCTACTGACGTACTGTACCTACAGCGACGGTACTTTACCAACTGTAATGTACCTACCGACTGGTACTGTACTTACCAACTGTAATGTACCTAAGACTGTAATGTACTCTACCGTACTGTACTGTACTTATACCAACTGTATGTACGCTATTGACTGTAATTTACCTACCGACTGTACTGACATACAAGATTATACAGTACCTCACTGATTGTAATGTACTTACTGACTGTACCTACCAATTGTAATGTACTTACTGACTGTACCTACCAATTGTAATGTACTTACTGACTGTACTGTACCTACCAATTTTACCATACCAACCGATTTTAATGTACTTTCCGACTGTACTGTACCTACAGATTGTACCGTACCTACCGATTGTAATGTACTTACTGACTGTACCTACCATTGTAATGTACTTACTAGACTGTGCCAACCGATTGTAAATGTACTGACTGTACGTACCTAACCAATTTTACCGTAGCACACCGTTTTAATGTACTTTCCTCCGACTGTACTTTACATATCGATTGTACAGTACCTCCGATTGTAATGTACTGTACTGACCTGTACCTACAATTGTATGTTTACTGACGTGCACTGTACCTACATGATCTAATGTACTTACTGAATGTAACTGTAACCTACCGACAGTATAACCTACAAACTGTACTGTACCTACCGATTGTAATATACTACTGACACGCACCTACCAATTGTAATGTACTTACTGACTGTACTGTACCTACCGATCGTAATGTACTTACTGACTGTACTGTACCTACCGATCGTAATGTACTTACTGACTGTACCTACCGATTGTAATGTACTTACTGACTGTACCTACCAATTGTAATGTACTTACTGACTGTACTGTACCTACCAATTGTAATGTACTTACTGACTGTACTGTACCTACCGATTGTAATGTACTTACTGACTGTACCTACCAATTGTAATGTACCCACTGACTGTACTGTACCTACCGATCGTAATGGACTTACTGACTGTACCTATGATGTATGTACTTACTTACTGACTGTACTTACTGACTAATGTATTTACTGACTGTACTTACTGACTAATGTATTTACTGACTGTACCTACCGATTGTAATGTACTTACTGACTGTACTGTACCTACCGATTGTAATGTACTTACTGACTGTACTGTACCTACCGATTGTAATGTACTCACTGACTGTACTGTACCTACCGATCGTAATGTACTTACTGACTGTACCTACCGATGTATGACTTATTGACTGTACCTACATTGTAATGTACTTACTGACTGTACCTACCGATGTAAGTGTACTACTGACTGTACCTACCAATGTAATGTAACTTACTGACTGTACGTACCAATTGTATGTCTTACGACTGCTACCTACCAATTGTTAATGTACTTACTGACTGTACTGTACATACTGATCGTAATGTCTTCCTGACTGTACCTAACCTGGCTGTAATGTACCTACGACTGTAATGTAACTACCAACTGTACTGTACCTACCGACTGTACTGTACCTACCGACTGTAATGTACCTCCAACTGTACTGTACTACCTACCAACTGTAACTGTAACCTACCGATTGTATGTACTTACTGACTGTACCTACCAATTGTAATGTACTTACTGACTGTACTGTACCTACCGATTGTAATGTACTTACTGACTGTACTGTACCTACCGACTGTAATGCACCTACCGACTGTAATGTACTTACCGACTGTAATGCACCTACCGACTGTAATGCACCTACCGACTGTAATGCACCTACCGACTAATGTACCTACCGACTGTAACACCTGACCAGACCTACTGTATGTCCCACCGACTTAATGCACCTACCGACTGTAATCCCCTACCGACTGTAATGTCCTACCGACTGTAACGTACCTACCGACTGCAATGTGCACCTACCGATGTAATGCCACTCCGAACTGTAATGCACCTACCGCATGTATGTACCTACCAATGTAATTACTACCGACTGTAATTAACCTTACCGACTGTAATGTACTACCGACTGTATGTCCTACTGACTGTACTGTACCTACTGACTGTAATGTACCCTATGACTGTAATGTACCTACCGACTGTAATGTACCTACCGCGGTAGTACCACTGACGTATACTGACCTACCGACTGTAATGTACCTTACCGACTTATGTGTACCTACCGACGGTATGTACCTACCGATGTAATGTACCACCCTGTAATGTACTACCGTACGTATGTACCTACCGACTGTATGTACCTACCGACTGTAATGTACCTTAATACTGTAATGTACCTAATGCTGTATGTACTAATGACTGTAATGTACCTACCGACGGTAATGTACCTACTGACGGTAATGCACCTACCGACTGTAATGTACCTACCGACTGTAATGTACCTACAGACTGTACTGTACTTACCGACTGTAATGTACCTACTGACTGTACTGTACCTACAGACTGTACTGTACTTACCAACTGTAATGTACCTACCGACTGTACTGTACTTACCAACTGTAATGTACCTACCGACTGTAATGTACCTACCGACTGTAATGTACCTACAGACTGTACTGTACTTACCGCTGTAATTCCTACTGACTGTACTGTACCTACAGCCTGTACTTTACTTACCACCTGTAATTACCTACCGACTGTACTGTACTACCACTGTAATGTACCTAAAGACTGTAATGTACCTACCCCGACTGTACTGTACTTACCAACTGTAATGTAGCTATTGACTGTAATTTACCTACCGACTGTACTGAACATACAGATTATACAGTACCTACTGATTGTAATGTACTTACTGACTGTACCTACCAATTTGTATGTACTTCTGACTGTACTAACCCAATTGTAATGTACTTACTGACTGTATCGTTCCTACCAATTTACCATACCAACCGATTTAATGTACTTTCCGACTGTACTGTACCTACGTTGTACCGTACCGACGATTGTAATGTACTTACTGACTGTACCTACCAATTGTATGTACTTACTGACTGTGCCAACCGATTGTAATGTACTGACTGTACTGTACCTACCAATTTACCGTAGCAACCACTTTAATGTACTTTCCGACTGTACTTACATATCGATTGTACAGTACCTACCGATTGTAATGTACTTACTGACTGTACCTACCAATTTAATGTACTTACTGACTGCACTGTACCTACAGATCGTAATGTACTTACTGAATGTACTGTACCTACCGACAGTAATGTACCTACAAACTGTACTGTACCTCCCGATTGTAATATACTTACTGACTGCACCTACCAATTGTAATGTACTTACTGACTGTACTGTACCTACCGATCGTAATGTACTTACTGACTGTACTGTACCTACTGATCGTAATGTACTTACTGACTGTACCTACCGATTGTAATGTACATACTGACTGTACCTACCAATTGTAATGTACTTACTGACTGTACTGTACCTACCAATTGTAATGTACTTACTGACTGTACTGTACCTACAGATTGTAATGTACTTACTGACTGTACCTACCAATTGTAATGTACCCACTGACTGTACTGTACCTACCGATCGTAATGGACTTACTGACTGTACCTATGGATTGTAATGTACTTACTGACTGTACTTACTGACTAATGTATTTACTGACTGTACTTACTGACTAATGTATTTACTGACTGTACTTACTGATATGTATTTCTTGACGTACCTACCGATTGTAATGTACTTACTGACTGTACTTACCTACCGATTGTAAATGTACTTACTGACTACTGTACAGTGAAGTACTCTGCACCCACCGATGTAATTTACTACTGACTAACTGTTACCTACCGATTGTATGTACTCACTACTGTACGTGTACCTACCGTCGTATGTACTTACTGACTTGTACTTACCGTTCGTAATGTACTTATGACTGTGTACCTACCGTTGTAATGTACTTACTGACTGTACCTACCGATTGTAATGTACTTACTGACGTACCTACCAATGTAATGTACTCTGACTGTACTACCAATGTGTAATGTACTCCTGACGATGTACTACTGACTGCCTACATTGTAATGTACTTACTGACTGTACCTACCATTGTAATGTACTTACGACTGTACCTACCAATTGTAATGTACTACGACACCACCATTTATGTACTTACTGATACGGTACCTACTGATCGTAATGTACTTACTGACTGTACTGTACCTACCGGCCTGAAATTGTACCTACCGACTGTAATGTAACTACCAACTGTACTGTTACCTACTGACTGTACTGTACCTACCGACTGTAATGTACCTACCAACTGTACTGTACCTATACCAACTGTACTGTAACCTAACCGATTGATGTACTACTGACTGTACCTTACCATTGTAATGTACTACGACTGTACTGTACCTACCGATTGTAATGTACTACTGACTGTACTGTACTACCGACTTAAGTACCTACCAACTATACTGTACCTACCGACTGTAATGTACCTACCGCTGTAATTACCACCGATTGTAATGACCTACCCAAAGTACTGTACCTACCGACTGTAATGTACCTCCAACTATACTGTACCTACCGACTGTAATGTACACCAACTATACGTGTACTACCGACTGTAATGTACCTACCAACTATACTGTACTACCAACTGTAATGTACCTACCAACTATACGTACCTACCGACTGTAATGTCCTACCAACTACTGTACCTACCGACTGAATGTACCTACCAACTAACGTCCTACGACTGTAATTACCTACCACTATACTGTACCTACCGACTGTAATGTACCTCCAACTATACTGTACCTACCGACGTAATGTACCTACCACTATACTGTACCACCGACTGTAATTTCCTAGCCAACTATACTGTACCTACCGACTGAATGTACCTACACTTACTGTACCAGATGTAATGTACTTATGACTGTACCTACCGATTGTAATTACTACCTTACTGTACCTACGACTTATGTACGCAACTACTGTACTACTGACTATGTATTACTGTGACTCCTGTATGTACCTACGTCTAACTGTAATTACCTACCATCTGTACTGTACCTACGATTGAGAGATCAGTCCATTTGTAGGTCTTTTTCAGATGCTGCATTCCTTCTGAGGGATCCAGTCTTGTTCTGGTGCTGATAATAATCTATTGGATGTGTTTACATGGTTGAAAGGCATGTCCACCCCCAGACAAACCTTTGGGGTAGGTAGGTAACCCCTACCCCCCCCAACGCCCCAGATTTCTCCTACACAGCCTTCTCTCCCATGTCCATCCCATCTGCTTGCAAGCTCTGTGGGCCGGACCTAAGCGCAAAAGTTAAAAATCCTGATACTGAATCGGTTACCGCAACTTCCCAGCGCTCAGGTAAATATAGAAACTACAATTCACAGTGTAGGGACCGCCTGTACTTACCTTCATAGTCACACAACCAAGTAGCTTGTAAGTAATAAAGGGATTGGGGGAGAGGCCACCCCAGGTCAGTTACAAACTTCTCCATCTGGTTATTTACCCCTGATATAATAGACATTGGCTCCATGTGTTGAGTGTTGGATTGTTCAGATGTTACAGACCTGGGTATCATTCTGTTGTGTGGTCCTCGGATAGCTATTGGGCATGGCTGGATGTATTGTTTAAAAGGGATGTCCAAATAGAAATGACCTAGTCAGTGGAACAATAAATAGAGCCAAGAGATATAAAAAATGGGGTATATTGAAGCAAACATATACATCATACACAGATCAATCCCTAATACCCCTCCGGTAGTACAGTGTACCCAGTGGTTGGCGTTCCGTCCCCTGGACTATCAAGCTTATGTCTGTGGCTCCACATGCTCTTGGGATCCGTTTTAAGGCAATTAGTGTTTCCAAGTCACTGTCCGTCTCAACACTGCGTGTTCGCTTCTCCAACCGGTCCCTGGGATAATACGCACAACAAAACTTCACTCCTGCTACGCGTTTCGTACCCGGAGGGGTGAAGTATTATTAACTCTGTCTCAAACTTTTACTCGCATCCCGATTTTAGGTGCGCGCACACCGGAGGGACTGGTACATACCACCATTGGGGTTATAGGTCGTTATCATATAGGGGTATTATAGATTTATTTATTTTATTACATTATACATTCATACATATAGGTCGTTATATTAGAGGGGTATATAGATTTATATATATTTTTATTACATTATACATATACATATATAGGTCGCTATATTAGAGGGGTAATATAGATTTATCATATATTTTATTACATTATACATTATACACTATATAGGTCGTTATATTAGAGGGGTATATAGATTTATATTATTTTATTACATTATACATACACTTATATAGTCGTTATATTAGAGGGGTATATAGATTTATATTATTTTATATTACATTATACATACACATTATATAGTCGTTATATTAGAGGGGTATATAGATTATATATATTTTATTACATTATACTATAACCTTATATAGGTGTTCTATTAGAGGGGTATATAGATTTATATATATGTTTTACATTATACATACACATTATAAGGTCGTTTTCAAGGTATATAGATTATTTATTTTATTACTATATAAACTAGGAGAAAAACATATAGAGGAAAAACGGCTAATATAAACTTCAGTATTTATTTATCTTATTAAAATCTATATCAAAATTATCAAAGTTAATTTAGCAAAGTGCAAATATAATTATATCATCATGTGCAAATAGTCAGTACATCAGTCATGCTAGTATAGCAGCCTATACCCCCACCTACACATATAAGTAAATTCATACAGACTCCTATCCTCCCCATATCCTTATCATTCACACAAGTCGTGTCCGTCCTGTGCATCCGGCAGTCGGACATTGCATAGAGTAACAAGGTAAGGATTAGATGGACAATGCCATAATTTTCGAAGAGACATGAGGGAGACCATAGGTGAGGAGCACCCCCAACGCGTTTCCTCCCAAAGGGGCTTTTTTCAATGGCGCTACTTTCGGCGTTGACACGCCGAGTTTAATGTACAGATACGGTCCAGCTGATCAGATACGTCACGGATCATGTGACCGTGGCGTCCAATCACGCTGGAGCCATCCAAAACACTCTGCAGAGTTTAACCCTTACTTCATAGTATCAACTCAATATACATATTTAAAATACCTATAATATATGTGTCCATAGTGCTTTTGACGCTAATCCATCATGGCACAAAACAGGCAGGTTCGTTCCTTATATCAGGAGAAGCACACATTACAATGAAGATCTATACACTGGTTATTACGCTGAAAACATAACATCGATAGTTTAATATAGTATTTCAAAGATCCATTATAATCAGATATAGTTCGTCAGTATATATCCGATCTATGTCACTGTCTATCAAAAAACCATAGCTCTCTATTCTTCAACCAAATAAGTCAGAGAAGTATACCAACAGAAGAAGATCCAAAAGATCTCTGCGTTGCTTCCAGCAATTAGTCATATAGGAATCAGTGTCACATCGTATCCATAATCAGCGTCGCTGTAAATATGTACAGGAACCATATTCCAGAAAATCAAATCAAAAAGGTTGATCCGAAATCAAGTAAACGATCCATCCATATTCACTTGCTATAAGCTCGCAAAGGAACCATATTCCGGATACTCAGATCATGGACAGTTAGAACTCAGATAGCGTCCAATTATAGCACATCCAAACCAAAAGTCTATGAAGAAAAATCAGCAATCAGACAAAGGTAAAATCCATTTCTCATTTAAACCACCGGATTTAGAGTTTTTTTAGGGTGAAAATACATCGAGTTTCTGCTCGTATAGTGGCATTTTCCAGGTCTCCACCTCTGATACTCATGCTCATCTCTACAAACCCATACACCTTAGACCTGTGTTCTGCTCTGATGGGATTTTCAAAAAATGTTTTGCCACGCTGGTAAGCGTGGTGTCAGTAGTATTTTCTCTAGTCGCCAATCTAATATTAGATCAGATGGCATATGCCAATCTAGATTTTAATAGTTGCTGGTTTTTCCCAACATAAATTTTGTTGCATGGACAAATCAACGCATATATCAGATTTTTTTGATTTACAGTTAAAATACTTACTGACCTTGAATATATTCTTCTTCCCATCTGAGCCTAGAAACACTTGGTCGATTGTCCATAAATTGGCAGTAAATGCACCCCCCACAAGGAAGTGCCTCAGTCGTATCCCCTCTGCAAAGCAACAGGTTTTGTCTGGAAAACTGACTTTTTATACCAGCTTGTCTCTGAGGTTCGGACATCTCCTTCGCTGTAATAGAGGGTTTGATGGTTAGAAGTTAGTTTAGAGTCTGATCATTTGTAAGTAAATGCCATTTTTTTTGTATCACCTTTGTCCATCACCCCATTGTGTGTTGTATTTAGTGATAAATCTCACCATTTCAACAGGGAGTTTGTAGGTCTTTTTGGAATCAGCAGGTCAGACTGTGAGAAACGTGAGGCCGCAAACCGACAAGTCTTCATAGTCTATTAGGGTACCCCCTATCGTGTAGTCTGGTCTGTAACAATGTTCCCTCCCTCACATAAATCCTCTTGTCTAAGTACAATTACGTCTAACTCTCAGAAACTGCTTCTGGGGATCCCTTAAGTAGAGATGGCGTATGGTCACTATCATAGTGCAATATGTTTCGGCTCTGTCCGCCTTTCTGATAGTGATGTGAATCAAGAATCCGTTTCTCCTTTAGGACTAGCAGGCCCAAAAACTCTACCTGTGGTGGGGGAGATATGATGTGTCAGGAAAATATTAACTGATTAGTATTAAAACATTGAGGAACTCTCCAAAATAAAATCATTTGTAGTAAATTGGCATTTACTTACAAATGAAAATCGACTCAACTACCTTCTTAACCATCAAACCCTCTATTACAGCGGGAGATGTCCGAACCTCAGGACAAGCGGGTAAAAGTCATTTTTTCCAGAAACCTGTTGCTTTGCAGAGGGGATACACTGACGGGCACCTTCCCTTTTGGGGTGCATTTACTGCAATTTATGGACATCGACCATGTTTTCTAGCTCAGATGGGAAGAATATATTCAAGTCAGTAAGTAGTTTTAACTGTAAATCAAAAAATCTGATATATGCATTGATTTGGTCCATGCAACAAATTTATGTTGGGAAAACCAGCCAACTATTAAAATCTAGATTGGCATGCCCATCTGTCTAATATAAGATTGGCGACTAGAAAATCACTACTGACACCAACCACGCTTACCACGTGGCAAAACATTTTTTGTGAATCCCATCAGAGCAGAACACAGGGTCTAAGGTGTTATGGTTTGTTAGAGATGAGCATGAGTATCAGAGGTGAGACCTGGAAAATGCACTATTACGAGCAAAACTCGATGTATTTTCACCCTAAAACTCTAAATCCCGGTGGTTTAATGAAGAATGGATTTTATCCCTTTGTCTGATTGCTGATTTTTCTTCATAGACTTTTGGTTTGGATGTTGCTATAATTGGATCGCTATCTGAGTTCTAACTGTCCATGATCTGAGTATCCGGAATATGGTTCCTTTGCGAGCTTATAGCAACGCTGAATATGGATGGATCGTTTACTTGATTTCGGATCAACCTTTTTGATTTGATTTTCTGGAATATGGTTCCTGTACATATTTACAGCGCACGCTGATTATGGATCCGATGTGACACTGATTCCTATTGACTAATTTGCTGGAAGCAACGCAGAGATCTTTGGATCTTCTCCTGTTGGTATCTTCTCTGACTTATTTGGTTGAAGAATAGAGAGCTATGGTTTTTTGATAGACAGTGACATAGATCGGATATACTGACGAACTATATCTGATTATAATGGACTTTTGAAATACTTATATACAACTATCGATGTTATGTTTTCAGCGTAATAACCAGTGTATAGATCCTTCATTGTAATGTGTGCTTCTCCTGATTATAAGGAACGACCTGCCTGTTTTGTGCCATGATGGATTAGCGTCAAAAGCACTATGTGACACATTATATTATAGGGTATTTTGTAAATATGTATATTGAGTTGATTACTATGAAGTAAGGGTTAACTCTGCAGAGTGTTTTGGATTGGCTCACGTGGATGGACGCCACGGTCACATGATCCGTGACGTATCTGATCAGCTGACCGTATCTCGTACATTTAAACTCGGCGTGTCAACGCCGAAAGTAGCGCCATTGAAAAAGCCCCTTTGGAGCGAAACGCGTTTGGGGTGCTCCCTCACCTATGGTCTCCCTCATGTCTCTCTCGAAAATTACAGTTTCTCTGGTTGTGATAACAATCGTACAAAGAGACAACATTGTCCTGTGTGGGTACAAAGAGTAGAATTGTGTATATTATAATATAACACTGTGTGGGACAGTTTCTCTGGTTGTGATAACATCGTACAAAGACACATTGTCTGTGTGGGTCAAGAGTAGAATTGTGTATATTATAATATAACACTGTGTGGGACAGTTTCTCTCTGGTTGTGATAACATCGTACAAAGAGACAACATTGTCCTGTGTGGGTATAAAGAGTAGAATTGTTGCTATTATAATAAACACTGTGTGGGACAGTTTTCTCTGGTTGTGATATCAATCGTACAAAGAGACAACATTGTCCTGTGTGGGTATAAAGAGTAGAATTGTGTATATTATAATATAACACTGTGTGGTAGTTTCTCTGGTTGTGATAACAATCGTACAAAGAGACAACATTGTCCTGTGTGGGTATAAAGAGTAGAATTGTGTATATTATAATATAACACTGTGTGGTAGTTCTCCTGGTTGTGATAACAATCGTACAAAGAGACAACATTGTCCCTGTGTGGGTATAAAGAGTAGAATTGTGTATATTATAATAACACTGTTGTGGTAATTCTTCTCTGGTTGTGATAACAATCGTCAAAAGACAACATTGTCCTGTGGGGTATAAAGAGTAGAATTGTGTAATATTATAATATAACACTGTGTGGTAGTTTCTCTGGTTGTGAGACAATCGTACAAAGAGACAACATTGTGCCTGGTGGGTTACAAGATAGAATTGTGTATATTATATATAACACTGTGTGGGACAGTTTTTCTCTGGTTGTGATAACAATCGTACAAAAGACAAACATTGTCCTGTGTGGGTATAAAGGATAGAATTGTGTATATTATAATATAACACTGTGGTGTACATTTTCTTCTCTGGTTGTGATAACAATCGTACAAAGAGACAACATTGTCCTGTGTGGGTACAAAGGTAGAATGTGTATATTATAATATAACACTGTGTGGGACAGTTCTCTGGTTGTGGATAACAATCGTACAAGAGACAACATTGTCCTGTGTGGGTATAAAGAATAGAATTGTGGTATATTATAATATAACACTGTGTGGTACATTTCTCTGGTTGTGATAACAATCGTACAAAGAGACACATTGTCCTGTGGTGGGTAAAAGAGTAGAATTGTGTTATAATAATATAACACTGTGTGGGACAAGTTTCTTTCTCGGTTGTGATAACAAATCGTACAAGGAGACACATTGTCCTGTGTGGGTACAAAGAGTAGAATTGTGTAATTATAATTAACACTGTGTGGTAGTTTCTCTGGTTGTGATAACAATCGTACAAGAGACAACATTGTCCCTGTGTGGGTATCAAGCGTAAATTGTGTATATTTAATATAACACTGTGTGGTGTTTCTCTTCTCTGGTTTTGATAACAAATCGTACAAAGAGCAACATTGTCCTGTTGTGGGTATAAAGAGTAGAATTGTGTATATTATAATATAACCTGTGTGGTACAGTTTTCTCTGGTTTGATAACAATCGTACAAGAGACAACAATTGTCCTGTGTGGGTATAAAGAGTGAATTGTGTATATTATATTATAACACTGTGTGGTAGTTTCTCTGGTTGTTATAACAATCGTACAAAGAACACATTGTCCTCCTGTGTGGGTATAAGAGTAGAATTGTGTATATTATAATATAACACTGTGTGGGACAGTTTCCCCGTTTGTGATAACAATCGTACAAAGAGACAACATTGTCCTGTTGGGTTACAAAGAGTAGAATTGTGTATATTATAATATAACACTGTGTGGGACAGTTTCTCTGGTTGTGATAACAATCGTACAAAGAGACAACATTGTCCGTGTGGGTATAAAGAGTAGAATTGTGTATATTATAATATAACACTGTGTGGGACAGTTTCTCTGGTTGTGATAACACATCGTACAAAGAGACAACATTGTCCTGTGTGGGTACAAAGAGTAGAATTGTGTATATTATAATATAACACTGTGTGGTAGTTTCTCTGGTTGTGATAACAATCGTACAAAGAACTTGGTTGCTAAAGTCTCAAGTCCTGTTGAACGTGAGGCCAGTGATGTGGGACCTGTGGGATCTTGTAAAGTTTCCTTATCGGCCTCTTCACACCCACTTGTCACCCTCTCATCTGGTCCTTGTGTCGGACACACTCGGCTCCTTACTTCCCTATGTCTGTCTGTGTACGTGGACCTAGACAACGGACAACATTGGACTGTCTAATCCACATTCTCTTATAAATTAAATGAGACCAGAGGATTTAGTGTAACCCATCATCAAATGACAAATACATCTGTACATGTGTACACAAGATAAAGGAGCTGCCATACTATTAACTCTGCACTATTTTATACATTATTAAATGACAGACCATCCACCAAATGACAAATACAATCTGTACATGTGTACACAAGATAAAGGAGCTGCCATACTATTAACTCTGCACTATTTATATACATTATTAAAGACAACCATCCACCAAGCTACCAGGGATTTAACTGTGAGATATCCGGTGCTATAAGGCTGGTCAATATCTCAATGCATCAGCAGGTCAGCTGTTGGACAATGTCTTCCAGAGAAAACCTGGAACTACAACTCTACCCCGCACACATCCCTGTCTGATTGATTATAATGGGACTGGATGGGGAATGAGCATTTATCTCATTGGCAATGTGTAACCCTTACAATCCCATTCCTGGACTCTCTTACAGGATCACTGGGCCCCTGGGAGGAGCTTTTAGGGCCCACTTTGTGCCTGGCCTCTGACATGCTCCTAGTGTCAGATTTCCAGATGTACATGGGAGCGTAAGTTCAATTTTTACTTTGTCTCTATTGGCCATTTAATACTATTATTATTGTTTTATTATTATTATCTTTATTATCTTTTTTATTTATTGATATTTATTATTAAGGAACTCAAGGTTTGGTATGGGTCGTATTCTATGAATCTGTAAGATCCAGTGGTAGTGGGTCAAAAGTGTCTCCTCAGTTTTGATCTTACATCCTACCAGGACCTGTACTGAATAGGAGAGATCTTGGTATAAACGTATAAACCAATACGGCGGGAGTGACACACATGTTTACATGGATTCAATGATAATACAGATGATCGATATAGAAATAGGTCTCGCTGATTATGGTGTGAATTCTAGATGAGGTGATCAGGTATCTGGATGGGTTGTAAGGTAGCTCTCGGTAGGCTTCTCGGTGTGCCGGTTGTCGCTCCGCTGCTGGTGCACTCGACATACTTGTGTGCTTTGCCTGTCTTTTGTCATATCGTTCTGTAGCTCGTGTGCTTTCGGTTGCTCTCTCCTTCGCTGTCGCTGTCGGACTCTCGCTGCGCTGCTGGCCTTCTCGCTTCGCTCTCGTGTGCCTCTCGCTCTGCTGCTCGTTTGCCTTCCGGTCGCTCGCATGCTCGGGGGTCTCCTCTCGTGTCGTGCCTGTGTCCTTCTCGGTCTGCTTGCTCGGTTGTGCCTTCTCGGTCCCTGCTCGGTGTGCCTTCATCGGCTGCCTCTGTGTGCCTCTCGGTTCGCTTGCTCGGTTCGCTGCTGTTCCCTCGGTCTGCTGCTCGGTGTGCACTTCCGCTCGCGCTTCTGGTGTGCCTTCTCTGCTCGCTGCTCGTGCTCCGCTCCGCTCTCGTGTCAGCTCTCTCTGCTGCGGTGTCTACTGGCTGCTCGCGGTGTTTGGTCCGCTGCTCGTGGCTCCGTCCGGTGTCTCCTTTGCCTCCGCTCTGGTGTCACTTTCGCCTCGTCGGTGTACTGCCTGCCTCTTTGGCCTTAGGACGCTCGTGCTTAACTAGGTTACGCTGCGCTGGTGTACCCTTACATGAGCTCGGCTCTCGAGTGTGACCTATCTCAGCTCCGACTGCATCGGGCCTTGCTGTGCTCGGTGATCTCTCAAGTAGTGATCGGTGTGCTTCTCGCTTCCTGCTCGGTAGTGTCACCTGCGCTCTCGTTCCCTTCTCGCTCTTATCGCTCTCAGGTTGTAGCCTTCTCGGTTCTCGCTTGACCTCGCTGTCCCTTCCTGTCTCGATGCTGGTTGCCTGATTCTCGGTCTCGCGCTGTTGCCCGGTCTCAGCTCTGTCCCTCTCGCTCTCGCTTGCTCGTGTCCCTTTCTCGCTCTCGCATGTCGGTGCTCCTTCGCTTCTCGGTCCTTCACATCGTCCGCTGCTCGCTCGGTTCTGTGGGTTCACTTCTCGCTCTCGCTCTCGGTGTCCTTCTCTGCTCAACCATCGCTGCTCTCAGTTTGCTTCCTCGCTCTCGATGCCTCGGCTGCTGCCTTACTGCCTGGTATCATCCCTGCTCGGCTTGTGGCGCCCTCCTCGCTCTCGCTGCACTCGGTGGCCTTCTCGCTCTCGCCTCGCTCGGTCCTCGCTGCCTGGTCTCCTTCTCGCTCTCGTTGTTGAGCCTTCTCGCTCTCGCCTGCCGTGTGCTCTTTATCGCTTCCGGGTCCTTCGCTACCTGCTCGGTGGTCCTTCTCGCTACTCGCTGCTCGAGTGTCCTTCTCGCTCTCGCTGCTCGGTGTCCCTTCTCGGTCCCTGCTCGCATCGGTCCTGTGCCGTTCCTCGGTCTCGCTGCTCGGTGTCCTTCTCGGCTCTTGCTCGTCTTCGCTCGCTGGTGGTCCCTTCTCGCTCGCTTCCTTCTCGTGTCTCTTCAGCTCGTTGCTCTCTCCCGTGCTTCTCGGATCTCCTGCTGGTGTTCCCTTCTCGGTCTCCCTGGCTCGGCGTCCCTTTTCTCTCTCGCTGCTACGGTGTGCCTTCTAGCTCTCGCTGCTCGCTCGTCTCGCTGCTGGGTGTCCTTCTCGCTCTCGCTGGTCGGCGTCCCTTCTCGCTCTCGCTTACTCGGGTGCCTTCTCGCTCTCGCTGCTCGCTGGTCTCGCGCGGGGTGGTCCCTTCTCGCCTCTCGCTGGTCGGCGTCCCTTCTCGCTCTCGCTGCTCGTTTCTCTTCTCGCTTCTCGCTGCTGGTGTGCCTTCTCGGTCTCGCTGTCGGTGTGCCTTCTCGGTTCTCCCTGCTCGGTGCCCCTTCTCGCTCATCGCTGCTCGGTTTCCCTACTACGCTCATCGCTCTCGCTCGGTTCTCGCTGCTCGGATGTCCCTTCTGGTCT
Organism: Hymenochirus boettgeri; assembly: GCA_019447015.1. NCBI lineage: Eukaryota > Metazoa > Chordata > Amphibia > Anura > Pipidae > Hymenochirus > Hymenochirus boettgeri. The sequence goes on along the minus strand of JAACNH010000915.1, from coordinate 94,756 downwards.
CGCTGCTCCGGTGTCCCTTCTCTGGTCTCGCTGCTCGTGTGGCCTTCTCGCTTCTCGCTGGTACCGCGTCCTCCTTCTCGCTCTCGCCTGCTCGGTGTCTCTTCTCGCTCTCGCTGCTCGGTTTGCCTTCTCGGTCTCCGCTGCTCGGTGGCCTTCGGTCCTCACCTGCCTCGTTCCCTTCTCGCTCTCCTGCCGGTTGTCCCTTCCTCGCTCTCTCATGCTAGCTCGGTCTCGCTGCTCGGTGGTGCACCTTCTCGGTCTTCGCTGCTCCGGTGTCCCTTCTGGCTCTCGCTGCTCGGTGTTCCTTATCGTTCTCGCTGCCTCGGTGTCCCGTCTCGGTCTCTTGCTCGTGTGCCTTCTAGTTCTAGCTGCCGGTGTGCCTTCTCGGTCTCGCTGCTCGTGTGCCTTCTCTCTTCGCCTGCTCGGTGTGCCTTCCTCGGTCTCCGCGCTCGGTTGGTGCCTTTCGGTCTCGCTGCTCGGTGTGCCATTCTCGGTCTCGCTGCTCGGTGTGCCCTCTCGCTCTGCTGCTCGGTGTTCCCTTCTCGCTCGCTGCTCCGGTGTGCCTTCTCGCTCTCGCTGCTCGGTGTCCTTCTCGCTCTCGCTGCTCGGGTGTCCCTTCGCGCTCTCGCTGCCGCTTCTGGTCTCGCTGCCTGGTGCCCTTCTCGGTCTCTGCTCTCGGTGTCCCTTCGCGCTCTCGCTGCTAGCTCTGCGTCTCGTGCTCGGTGGTCACCATTCTCGGTCTCGCTGCTGGGTGTCCCTGCTGCTCTCGCTGCTCGGTGGTCCCTTCTCGCTCCTAGCTGCTCGTCTCTGTCTCGCTGCTCGGTGTCCCTCTCCGGTCTCGTGCTCCGCTCGTCCTCGCCTGCTCGGTGTTTCCCTTCCGGCTCGCTCTGGTTTTCCCTTCCTCGCTCTCGCTGGCTGCTTCGGTCGCGCGCTCGTTGTCCCTTCTCGCTCTCGCTGCTCGGTGTCCCTTCTCCTCTCGCTACTCGCTCGGTCTCGCTGCCTCGGTGTCCCTTCTCGGTCTCGCTGCCTGCGAGTTTCCCTTCTCGCTCTCGCTTCATCGGTTGCCCTTCCTCGCTCTCGCTGCTGCTCGGTCTCGCTGCCGGTGTCCTTCTCGGTCTCGCTTCTGGGTGTCCCCTTCTCCTCTCGCTGCTCGGTGTCCCTTCTCGCTCTCGCTGCTCGCTCGGTCTCGTTCTCGGTGTCCCCTTCTCGCTCTCTATGCTCCTCGGTCTCGCGGCTGGGTGTCCTTCCTCCGCTCTCGCGCTCGGTTTTCCCTTCTCATGCTAGCTGCGCGGTTTCCCTCTCGCTCTCGCTCCTAGGTGTCCTCTCGCTCTCGCTGCTCGCTCTGGTCTCGCTGCCTCGGTATCCCCTTCTCGCTCTCGCTGCGCGGTGTCCCCTTCTCGCTTCGCTCTGTGTCCTTCTCATCTCTAGCTGCTATGTGTCTTGTCCCTTCTCGCTCTCCTGATCTTCTCGGGTCGGGTCTCCCGGTTGGCCTCGCTGGCCCGTCTGCTTTCTCCCCCCTCCCCCCTCTGTTCCTCTGTCACTGTTAACAGACATTATGGGTAGGGTATAAGATTGGAACAGATGGAAACGTATGTCTTTATGCCACTCCAATACTATGTTCCTATGTATAGACTGTATATACAGAATTATTGGGTAGGGTCAAGGTTGGATCTAGATGGACTGTATCTTTAATACAACCTCCAATCTATGTTACTATGTAACTGTTATACAGACCATTATGGTTGGGTGATAAAGGTTGGACTAGATGACGTATGTCTTTACAACCTCCATACTATGTTACTATGTAACTGTTTATACAGACATTATGGTAGGGTATAAAGATTGGCTAGATGGACGTATGTCTTTTATAAACCTCCACTACTATGTTATATGTAAACTGTTATACAGACATTATGGGTAGGGTAAAAGGTTGGACTGATGACGTATGTCTTTATACAACCTCCAATACTATGTTACTATGTAACTTATACAGACATTAGGGTAGGGTATAAGGTTGGACTAGATGGACGTATGTCTTTTATACAACTCCAATACTATGTTACTATGTAACTGTTATACAGACATATGGGTAGGGTATAAAGGTTGGACTAGATGGCCGTATGTCTTTATACAACCTCCAATACTATGTTCTATGTAACTGTTATACAGACATTATGGGTAGGGTATAAAGGTTGGACTAGATGGACGTATGTCTTTATATACACCTCCATACTATGTTACTATGTACTGTTATACAGACATTAGGGTAGGTATAAAGGTTGGACTAGATGGACGTATGTCTTTATACAACCTCCAATATTATGTTACTATGTACTGTTATACAGACATTATGGGTAGGTATAAAGGTTGGACTAATGGACGTATGTCTTTATACAACCTCCAATACTATGTTACTATGTAACTGTTATACAGACATATGGTAGTTGTATAAAGGTTGGTACTAGCTGGACCGTATGTATTTATACAACCTCCAATACTATGTTACTATGTACTGTTATACAGACATTATGGGTAGATAAAAGGTGGACTAGACTGACGTATGTCTTTATACAACCTCCAATCTATGTTACTATGTTAACTGTTATACAGACATTATGGTAGGGTATAAAGGTTGAACAGATGGACGTATGTCTTTATCAACCTCCATACTATGTTACTATGTAACTGTTATACAGACATTATGGGTAAGGTATAAAGGTTGGACTAGATGGACGTATGTCTTTATACAACCTAATACTATGTTACTATGTAACTGTTATACAGACATTATGGGTAGGGTATAAAGGTTGGACTAGATGGCGTAGTCTTATATACAACCTCCAATACTATGTTACTATGTAACTGTTATAACAGACATTATGGGTAGGTATAAAGGTTGACTAGATGGACGTATTCTTTTACAACCTCCAATACTATGTTACTATGTAACTGTTAGATCAGACATATGGGTAGGGTATAAAGGTGGACTAGAATGGACGTATGTCTTTAATACAACCTCCAATACTATGTTACTATGTAACTGTTATACGACTTATGGGTAGGTATAAAGGTTGACTGGATGGACGATGTCTTTATACAACCTCCATACTATGTTACTATGTACTGTTATACAGACATTATGGTGAGTGGTATAAGGGTTGGACTAGATGGACTTATTCTTTATACAACCTCCAATACTATGTTTCTATGTAACTGTATACGACATTATGGGTAGTGTATAAAGGTTGGACTAGATGGATATAGTCTTTATACAACTCCAATACTATGGTACTATGTAACTGTTATACGACATTATGGGTAGGGTATAAAGGTTGGACTAGATGGACGTGTGTCTTATACAACCTCCAATATCTATGTTACTATGAACTGTTATACAGACATTATGGGTAAGGGTATAAGGTTGGACTAGAATGACGTATGTCTTTATACAACCTCCAATACTATGTTACTATGTAACTTTTATACAGACATTATGGGTAAGTATAAAGATTGGACTAGATTGGACGTATGTCTTTAGAACACCTCCAATACTATCTTACATGGTATACTGTTCAACAGACATTATGGGGTAAGGGTAAAGGTTGGACAGAGGACGTATGTCTTTAACACCTCCCATACTAGTTACTTGTTAACTGTTACGACACTATATGGGAGGGTATAAAGGTTGGACTAGATGGACGTAATTTATTTTATAACACCCTCCATACTATGTTTTCTATGTAGCTGTTAACAGACATTATTGGGGTAGGGTATAAAGGTGACTAAGATGGAGAGTATAATCTTTATACAACCTCCAATACTATGTTACTATGTAACTGTTTATAACACACATTTGGGTTAGGGTAATAAAAGGTTGGACTAGATGACGTATGTTCTTTATACAACCTCAATATGAATGTTACATGTGCTGTTTTATACAGCATTGTGTAGTTGTATAATTTGGACTAGATGGACGTATGTCTGTGTCTTACAAACCTCCAATACTATGTACTATGTAAACTGTTTATACAGACATTATGGTAGTGTATAAAGGTTGGACTAGCTGGACGTATGGATTTATAAAACCTCCAATACTATGTTATATGTACTGTTAACCAACATTATGGGTAGGATAAAAGGCTGGACTAGATGGATGTCTGTCTTTATACAACCTCCAATACTATGTTACTATGTAACTGTTTATACAGACATTATGGGTCGCGGTATAAGTTGGATCACATGGACGTATGTCTTTTATACAACGGCCAATACTACGTTACTATGTAACTGTTATACAGACATTTATGGGTAAAGTATAAAGGTTGGACTAGAATTGACGTTGTTCTTTTATAGCAACCTTAATAAAACTATGTACCTATTAACTGTTATAATACAGACATTATGGGTAGGTATAATTGTTGGACTAGATGACCGTGTGTCCTTTATCCAACCTCCTAATACTATGTTCTATTAACTGTGATACAGACATTATGGGTAGGGTTAAAGTTGGCTAAATGGGACGTATATCTTTAATACACCCTCCATCTTATGTTCTAAGTGTACTTTATAACATACAGTATGGTTAAGTGTAAAAATATTGGGACTAGATGGACGTATGTCTTTATCCAACCTCCAATACTATGTTACTATGTAACTGTTATACATACATAATGGTAGGGTATAAAGTTGGACATAGATGTACGTATGTCCTTATACAACCTCCAATACTAGGTTACTATGTAACTGTTATACAGACATTATGGGTAAGGGTATAAGGTTGACTAGATGGACGTATGTCTTTATACAACTCCCAATACTATGTTACTATGTAACTTTTATACCGACATTATGGGTAGTGTATATAAGGAGGACTAGATGGACGTATGTCTTTTACAACCTCCAATACTATGTTCTATGTACAACTGTTATACAGACCTTATGGGGTAGGGTATAAAGGTTGGACTAGAATGGACGGATGTCTTTTATACAACCTTCCAATACTATTACATGTAACTGTTAGACAGACATTATGGGTAGTGTATAAGGAGGACCTAGATGGACGGTATGCTTTACAACCTCCAATACTATGTTACGATGTAAACTGTTATACCGCCATTAGGTAGGGTATAAAGGTTTGGACTAATGGACGATTCTTTATACACCTCCATCCTAGTTACTTATGTAACTGTTAACAGACATTATGTGTAGGGTATAAAGGTTGGACTATTTGGACGTATGTCTTATACAACTCCATACATTTTAATATGTACTTTATACAGACATATGGTAGGGTATAAAGGTTGGATAGATGGACGTATTCTTTATACAACCTCCATACTAATGTTACTATGTAACTGGTATACAGACATTATGGTAGTTATAAATGTTGGACAGATGTACGTATGATTTATACAACCTCCAATACTATGTTACCTATGTAAAATGTTTATACGACATTATGGGTGGGTCTAAAGGTTGGACTAAGATTGGACTATGTCTTTATACAACCTCCAATACTATGTTACTATTACTGTTATACAGACATTATGGTAGGGTTAAAGGTTGGACTCAGATGGACGTATGTATTTATACCCCTCCAATACATGTTCTATGTAACTGTATACCGACATTAATGGGTAGGGTATATAAGGTTTGGACTAGATGACTATTCTTTATAACACCTCAATACTATGTTACTCATGTAACTGGTTATCGACATTTGGGTAGGTATAAGTTTTGGACTAGATGGACGTATGTATTTATACAACTCCAATACTAATGTTACTATGTAACTGTTATAACAGACATTATGGGTAGTTATAAAGGTTGGGACTGATGGACTATTCTTATACAACCTCCAATACTATGGTTACTATGTAACTGTTATAACAGACCATTATGGGTAGGGTATAAAGGTTGACTAGATGGACTTATGTCTTTATTCCAACTTCCATACTATGTCACTATGTAACTGTTATAACAACATTATGGGTAGTGTATAAAGGTTGGACTAGATGGACGATGTATTTATACAACCTCCAATAATATGTTACTATGTCACTGTTATACAGACATTATGGGTTAATTGGGAAAGGGTTGGACTAGATGTAACGATGTCTTTGTCTTTAATACAACCTCCAATCTAATGTTCCTATGTAACTGTTTTACAGACATTAATGGTAGGGTATAAGGTTGGACTAGATGGACGTATGTCTTTATACCACTTCCAAGACTAGTTCACTATGTAACTGTTATACGACCTTATGGTAGGGTATAAAGGTTGGGACTATATGACGTATGTATTTATCCAACCTCCAATACTATGTTACTATGTAACTGTTATACAGACATTATGGTAGGGTATAAAGTTTGGACCTAGATGGACGTATGTCTTTATCAACCTCCAATACTATGTTACTAGGTAACTGTTACAGACTTATGGGTGGGATAAAGGTTGGACTATATGGACGTATGTCTTTATACAACTCCAATACTATACTATACTTTATCTATACTGGACCTCTCTGTCTCGAAACCAGTGTGGTCTCAGACAAGGTAGATAAACGGTTACTAGAACTAAACTTTCAAGTCCATTGTTCCTAATTGAATACAACAATAACCGTGACCATGGATGAATGAGACCTTCACAAGTTAATAACAGATCAGCTCTCTAGTTAAAACTAGTTTTATATGCTGGAAATGTTGGCAATATAAATTCACTGAACACTATCCTGTTTCACCAGCTTTAGCCATGTGTCCCAGTCTCTGTCTGTCCTCTCCTAACTGCCCAGGCTCAGTACAGGCCACTAGCAGGTTTCTAAATGCCTCAGTTTCCATGGCACATCCAGAACATAGCAGACATACAGTAATGAATTCAGAGTGCAAGTACGATATATCGACATATTTAATTAAGACCATTCTTGCTGATTTTGGTTTTGGGGCGGATTTGTCCTTTAAGTCTAAATTGAGCATGCTTGTCCTGGGAATGAAGGAGGAGCAATGTTCCAGGTGATGTCCTCAAGCTACTGAAGAAAGAAAGTGTTAAAAACCTTCCTCTGCAAATAATGTTTTTCACCGTCTGCAGTCAAGATTGATCCAGGCTTCCTAAAGGAACGACTCAATGTTTTTATTTAACCCGAACTTGTTCGGAGATCCTCAGTTAGCGGTTAGTGACCTTCAGACGGAGGTTTAGAACTTAAACTTTGTGGGAGTTTTCTTGGCCAATGGGCTTGCGCCAGTACAAACCATTATGGACCAGACGTGATGTGTCACTTCCTTTCATTTAATGGCTACATTGCAAACGGTAATTTTAAGAAATGCAATATGAGGTCAGCCAATGACAAAGAAAAAATAATGTTTTTGCTGGAAGAAGGACGAAGGTATTTTTCCCAAGGAATTAAGTTCATCAAATTATTTAGACCTTCAACCTGAGTCTGCTGAACAGGAAGGGGTTTGTAAATGTCTAATTCCATATTGCCATACTATTGGTCCATTGGGTTACCAAAACTCCATTCATATAACCAAAAGGAAACTTTAACAAAATCAATAGAGAAAGTCTAATGGTGGCTGAATGGTCAACAGATCTCAGCACAGAAATATCTAAAACTAACGATATTCCTTGTAATAACTATCTTGTCTGGTGAAGATATTTGGTATGATAATAGATAATATGTTATGGTAACTAATATATGGTATGGTAAAGATTATAGTTTATAGTATTTGTGGTTGATAAAGACTGACGTCCATCCAGTCCAACCCATCTGCAATATCCCTCATTTCCTATTTCTGCCTAACTGTTGATCCAGGGAAAGCAAAAACCCCCACCAAATTTATGAAGGGGGAGACAATTTCTTTCTTCCGACTCCAAGTGGCAATCGGAATTTCCCTGGATCAACCTACTCTACTTTTGTCTCAATCCGTAACTTTGTACCAGTCCTTGTTTGTAGAAACTCATCCAACTTTTTATTAAACTGACCATGAACGCTGGCCATAACACGTCCACTGGGAAGGACAGTTTCCAGTAGCTTTACCGTTCTCACAGTTGCAACACCCTTCCCAACTTATTATGTATCAATCACAGAACTGGAACATTCCTTGTTGTAGAAAACCTCATCCGCTTTTTAAAACTGACCAATGAACCTGCCATAACAACGTCCACTGGAAGACAGTTCCATAGCTTTACCGTCTCACAGTGAAAACCTCTTTCCCAACTCTACTTTATGTATCAAACCAGTAACTTGTAACATTCCTTGTTTGTAGAAACTCTCCAGCTTTTTATAAACTGACCACATGAACCTGCCATAACAACGTCCACTGGAAGACAGTTCCATAGCTTTACCGTTCTCACAGTGACAAAACCCTTTCCCACTCTACTTATGTATCAATCAGTCACTTGTAACATTCCTTGTTTGTAGAAACCTCATCCCGCTTTTATTAAACTGACCAATGAACCTGCCATAAACAACGTCCCTAGAAGACAGTTCCATAGCTTTCATTTCTCACAGTGACAAACCTTTCCACTCTACTTTATATCAATCCAGTAACTTGTAACATTCCTTGTTTGTAGACTCTCCGCTTTTTATTAAACTGGACCAAGAAACCTGCCATACACGTCCACTGGAAGACAGTTCCATACTTTACCTTTCTCACAGTGCCAAACCCTTTCCCAACTCTACTTTATGTATCAATAACAGTAACTTGTAACATTCCTTTGTTGTTAGAAACTCATCATCTTTTTATTAACTGACCATGACCTGCCATAAACAACGTCCACTGGAAGACAGTTCCATAGCTTTACGTTCTCACAGTGACAAAACCCTTTCCCACTCTACTTTTGTATCAATCCCAGTACGTGTACATTCCTTGTTTGTAGAAAACTCTCCAGCTTTTTTAAACGACCAATGAACGCCATAACACGTCCACTGGAAGACAGTTCCATAGCTTTACCGTTCTCACAGTGACAACCCTTTCCCAACTCTACTTTATGTATATACCAGTAACTTGTAACATTCCTTGTTTGTAGAAACCTCATCCAGCTTTTATTAAATTAACTGCCAATGAACCTGCCCATAACAACGTCCACTGGAAGACAGTTCCATAGCTTTACCGTTCTCACAGTGACAAACCCTTTCCCAACTCTACTTTATGTATCATACCAGTAACTTGTAACATTCCTTGTTTGTAGAAACTCATCCAGCTTTTTATTAAACTGACCAATGAACTGCCATACCAACTCCACTGGAAGAACAGTTCCATAGCTTTACCGTTCTCACAGTGACAACCTTTCCAACTCTACTTTTGTATCCATACCAGAAATTGTAACATTCCTTGTTTGTAAAACCACTCCAGCTTTTTATTAAACTGACATGACCTTCCATAACAACGTCCACTGGAAGACAGTTCCATAGCTTTAACGTTCTCACAGTGACAACCCTTTCCCAACTCTACTTTATTATCAATACCAGTAACTTGTAACATCCTTGTTGTAGAACTCATCCACTTTTTATTAAACGTGACCAATGAACCGCATAACACCGTCCACTGGAAGACATTCCATAGCTTTAACCGTTCTCACAGTGACCAAACCCTTTCCAAACTCTACTTTATGTATCATACCCAGTAACTTGTAACATTCCTTTTTGTAGAAACTCATCCAGCTTTTTATTAAACTGACCATGAACCTGCCAACACCGTCCACTGAAACAGTTCCATAGCTTTACCGTTCTCACAGTGACAAACCGCCTTTCCCAACTCTACTTTATATCAACCAGTAACTTTTAACATCCTTGTTTGTAGAAACTCATCCAGCTTTTTATTAAAACTGACCATGAACCTGCCATAACCACGTCCTTGAAGACAGTTCATTAGCTTTACCTTTTCTCACAGTGACAAACCCTTTTCCCAACTCTACTTTATGTATCAATACCAGTAACTGTAACATTCCTTGTTTGTAGAAACTCATCCAGCTTTTTATTAACTGACCAATAACCTGCCATAACAACGTCCCCTGGAGACAGTTCCATAGCTTTACCGTTCTCACAGTGACAAACCTTCCCAACTCTACTTTATGATCACATCCGAACTTGTAACATTCCTTGTTTGTAGAAACTCTCCAGCTTTTTTATTAAACTGACCAATGAACCTGCCATAACAACGTCCACTGGAAAGACAGTTCCAGCTTTACCGTTCTCACAGTGACAAACCCTTTCCCAACTCTACTTTATGTATCAATACCAGTAAACTTGTAACATTCCTTGTTTGTAAACTCATCCGCTTTTTATTAAACTGACCAATGAACCTGCCATAACACACGTCCACTGGAAGACAGTTCCATAGCTTTACCGTTTCTCACAGTGAAAAACCCTTTCCCAACTCTACTTTATGTACAATCCACTAACTTGTAACATTTCCTTGTTTGTAGAACTCATCCAGCTTTTTATTAAACTGACCAATGAACCTGCCATAACAACGTCACTGGAAGACAGTTCCATAGCTTTAACCGTTCTCACAGTGACAAACCCTTTCCCAACTCTACTTTAGTGCATACCAGTAACTTGTAACATTCCTTGTTTGTAGATCCATCCAGCGTTTTATTAAACTGACTCATGAACCTGCCATAACAACGCCACTGGAAGACAGTTCCATACTTTTACCGTTCTCACATGACCAAACCCTTCCCAACTCTACTTTATGTATCAACTACCAGTAACTTGTAACTTCCTTGTTTGTAGAAACTCATCCAGCTTTTATTAAACGACCAATGAACCTGCCATAACAACGTCCACTGGAAACAGTTCCATAGCTTTACCGTTCTCACAGTGACAAACCCTTTCCCAACTCTACTTTATGTATCAATCCCAGTAACTTGTAACATTCCTTGTTTGTAGAAACATCCGAGCTTTTATTAAACTGGACCAATGAACCTGCCATAACACGTCCACTGAAGACAGTTCCATAGCTTTAACCGTTCTCACAGTGACAACCTTTCCCAACTCTACTTTAGTTCAATACCAGTAACTTGTAACATTCCTTGTTTGTAGAAACCATCCAGCTTTTATTAAACTGACCAATGAACCTGCCATAACACGTCCACTGGAAGACAGTTCCATAGCTTTACCCGTTCTCACAGTGACAAACCCTTCTCCCAACTCCTACTTTATGTATCAATCCCAGTAACTTGTGCCATCCTTGTTTGATAAACTCATCCAGCTTTTATTAAACTGACAATGAACCTGCCATAACACGTCCCACTGGAAGACAGTTCCATAGTTTAACCGTTCTCACAGTGACAAAACCCTTTCCCACTCTACTTATTTCACCTATCCAGTAACTGGTAACATTCCTTGTTTGTAGAAATCTCCAGCTTTTTATTAACGACCATGAACCTGCCATAAACTGTCCACTGGAAGACGTTTCCATAGCTTTCAAATTACCGTCTCACGTGACAAACCCTTTCCCAACCTACTTTATGTATCAATCATACTTGTAACATTCCTGTTTGTAGAAACTCATCCAAGCTTTTATTAACTGACCAATGAACCTGCCATAACAACGTCCACTGGAAAGACAGTTCCATAGCTTTACCGTTCTCACAGTGACAACCCTTTCCCAACTCTACTTATGTAATCATCCCCTAACTTGTAACATTCCTTTTTGTAGAAACTCATCCAGCTTTTTTTAAAACTGAACCAAGACCCTGCCATAACAACACGTCCACTGGAAGCAGTTCCATAGCTTTAACCGTTCTCACAGTGACAAACCCTTTCCCAACTCTACTTTATGTATCAATCCGTAACTTGTAACATTCTTTTTTGTAGAAACTCATCCAGCTTTTTATTAAACTAACCAATGAACCTGCCATACAACGTCCACTGGAAGACAGTTCCTATAGCTTTACCGTTCTCACAGTGACAAACCCTTTCCACTCTACTTATGTATCAATACCAGTAACTTGTAACATTCCTTGTTGTAGAAACCATCCAGCTTTTTATTAAACTGACCAATGAACCTGCATAACAACGTCCACTGGAAGACAGTTCCATACTTAACCCTTCTCACGTGACAAACCCTTCCACAACCTACTTTATGTATCAATATCCAGTAACTTGTAACATTCCTTGTTTGTAGAAACTCATCCAGCTTTTTTAAACTGACCAATGAACCTCCATAACAAGTCCCTGGAAGACAGTTCCATAGCTTACGTTTCACAGTGACAACCTTCCCACTCTACTTATGGATCATCCAGTACTTGTACATTCCCTTGTTGAAACCATCCGCTTTTTATTAACTACCAATGAACTGCAAACAACGTCCACTGGAAGACTTCCTAGCTTAACCGTTCTCACGTGACACCCTTTCCCAACTGACTAAACTATAAGGTCTAAGGGATGTCACGCGTGTCCTCTTGACATGTTTCCATTGGTGAACCATGCCCCAGATATTTTATTGTATGGCCGTTGATGTATTTTATCACACAACAATGTAATCATATCCCCAACGCAGCGCCTTTCTCTCGCAGCTGTACATAATTAAAACTTTCTCGTCTCTCTTCATATTCAGCTCCCCCAAGCCCTTATTAATTGTTGTCCCTTCTCTGAACCCTTTCCATTTCATAGATGTCCGTTTTTGTAACACAGGATTCCCAAAATGTGCCGCATATTTCCAAATGGAGGCCTTACCATGCTTTGTAAAGAGGGCGAATTACATTGGCCTCCCTTGAATCCATACCTCTCTTTATCCAAGACAATACCATGCTGGCTCTGGCTGTTGCCCGCCTGGCCACTGCTTGCTACCTTTAAGTTGTTTATCCACCAAAACTCCAAGATCCCCTTTCCAACATGGATTCCACTAACACAGAGCCATTTATAGTAAAAGCAGCACAATGATTTTATAAGTAGTCCCAACGCATCACCTTCCATTTATCAACATTGAATCTCATCTTGCATTTAGCAGCCAAGTGATAATCTATCTAGATCCCCCTGTACGATTGCACATCCTCTGAAGTTTTTAATGTCGACAAGTTTTGTGTCGTCAAGCAAACAACAGAAACCTTGCTGACAATACCCACTTCCAAATCATTAATAAATAGATGAAATAGAAGGCGGCCCAACACAGAACCCTATCCCCCCCTTAGCACTTTAGTCCATAATGATGAGCCCCATTAACAACTACTCTCTGCATCCTAGCATTAACCAATTTTCTATCCATGTAGCAAATGTGACTTCCCCAGGCCAACAACTTTAGCTTATACATTAGTCCGCCTATGGGGACTGTATCAAAAGCCTTGCAAAATCCCAGTTAAACTCCATCTACTGCTATGTCAGAGTCTAAAACTTTCCTACTTACTTCCTCTAAAAGCCAAGCAGTTTATTAGATCTATTCCTCCTACATCCATGCTGGGTACTTCTTATAATGTCAGTCCTTGAAACTACTCTATAGAACAAGTTCTCCCTTATTAAACTTCCAGGAGCTCCCACCACTGAGTTAAACTTCCAGGCCTGTAATTACCCGGCTGTGAAACGACGACCCTTTTGAATATTGGAATACATAGCCCTTTTTCCAATCCAGAGGCACACACCGGACATGAGGAATCAGCAAAAATAAGAAAACAATGGCCTAGATAAAACTGAACTTAGCTCCCTAAGTACCCAGGATGTATTGTAACCGGTCCAGGAGATTTATTATTTAGCCCGTACGAACACGACCAACACGCCGCATACTTAGTTAGTTCTTTCTGTCCATATCCTCGGTTTACAATGGCCTAGATAATACTGAACTTAGCTCCCTAAGTACCACGAGATTATTGTAAATCCGGTCCCAGAGGTGATTTATTATATTAACCTTATTTAGTTCTTTCTGTCCGCAATACAAAAAAAAAAAATTTTCCGTCGTTAACCAAAGTGAAAACTTGATCTTGTATACCTTTTAATTGCTACTATACTCTATCTATGAAATCGTACTTGGATCTTCTATAGTGTATACAGATGGGAAAAAAAGTATTCAAGACATTTGCTTTATCGCCATCCTCCTCTTACTAACTTATCCCCATAATTAACGGTGCCACATTCTCATCCTCCGTCTTCTTACTATTAATAGACTTAATTAATTTTCGGCTAGTATGCTTTGTCAGCCGATTCCTAACTCATTATTAATTTTACTAGTTTGAATTGCTTTCTTACACTCCTGTTACAGTTTTTTTATACTCCCTAAAGGCCCTTCCGTTCCCTCGTCCTTAAAGGTTTTAAAAATGCCCCCCTTTTTTCTTCCTTTCCTTTGGCCCTCTTACATCAGAATTTTCTCCACATTGGTGCGGATTTATTTTTTCCTTCCTTTAGTTCCAAGGTATAAATTTGATGTGAACTGGCTTAAAAATCCCTTGAACACAGTCCACTTCTGTTCATTCCCCTTGTACCTGATAATACATTATCCCAGTTTATACTCCAGTAATTTACGGTACACTCTATGACTTCTGTTCATTTCCCTTTACCTGATAATACACTATCCCAGTTTATACTCCGGTCATATACGTAACTCTATGACGTCTGTTCATACCTTTACCTATAATAATTATCCCTTTATATCCAGTCTATACGGTACACTCTATGACTTCTGTTCAGTACCTTTAACCTGATAATACTTTATCCCCAGTTTTACTCCAGTATATACTGTACACCTCTATGACTCCTTCTGTTCAGTTACCTTACCTGATAATACATAGCCCGTTTTATACTCCAGTAGTATCGGTCCATCTCTATGACTTCTGTCAAGTAACCTTTACCTGATAATACCTTAATCCCAGTTTATCTCCAGTATATAACGGTATACTCTATGACTTCTGTTCAAGTAACCTTTACCCTGATAATACATTTATCCAGTTTATCCTCCGTATATACGTACACGCTTATGACTTCTTCATACCTTACCTGATAATACATTATCCCCAGTTTTATCACTCCAGTATAACGGTAACACTCTATGACTTTCTGTCAGTACCTTTTACCTGATAATCATTCTCCCAGTTATACTCCAGTATATTCCGGTACCCTCTATGACTTCTGTCAAGTCCTTAAACCTGATAATACATTCTCCCAGTTTATATTCCAGTATAATACGGTATAATCTATTACCTTCTGTTCCGGACCTTACCTGATATACATTATCACCAGTTTTTGGTTAATAACTCCAGTAAATATACGTAATACTCTATGACTGCTGTTCGGTAACCTTACCTGATAATACATTATCCCAGTTTATACCTCCATATATACGGTATACTCCTATGACTTCTGTTAAGTACTTTACCTGATAATACATTATCCAGTTTATACTCCAGTATATACGGTCCTACTCTATGACTTCTGTTCAGTACCTTACCTGATAATACATTAATCCCATGTTATCTCCGTATATTACGGTATAACTCCTAATTACTTCTGTTCAGTAACCTTTACCTGAAATACATTATCCCAGTTTTATACTCCAGTATATACGTAACTCTATGACTTCTTTTCAGTAACTTTACTGATAATACGTTACCCAGTTTATACTACTCCATATATACGGTATAACTCTAATGACTTTTTCTGTTCAGTAACCTTTACCTGATCATAACTTATCCCAGTTTTCTATACTCCATTATATACGGTATACTCCTATGACTTCTGTTTCAGTACCTTTACCTGATAATACATATCCCCGTTTATCCTCCATTATATACGGTATCTCTATGACTTTTTTCCTGTTCAGTCACTTTACCTGATAATAATTTAAAAAAAAAATCCCGTTTAATTCCAGTATATACAGTATACTCTATGCTTCTGTTCAAGTAACTTTCCCTGATAATCAATTATCCCAGTTATACCCAGTATATACGGTACAACTCCGAATGACTTCTGTTCAGTACCTTTACCTGATAATACATTATCCCAGTTTATATTCCATTATATACGGTTAAAGCTCCTATGGCTTTGTTCAGTACCTTTAACCCTGATAATCATTATCCCAGTTTTAATACTCCATATATACGGTATACTCTATGACTTTCTGTTTCATTACCTTTACCTTAATACTTCTCCCAGTTTATCTCAGTATACTGTAACTCTATACTTCTGTTCAGTACCTTTACCTGATAATACATTATCTCCTTTATCTTCAGTATATACGGGTCACTCATGACTTCGTTCAGTACCTTTACCTGCTCTATATCATCCCAGTTTATTACTCCGTATATACGGTATCTCTACTACTTCTGTTCATACCTTTAAACCTGATAATACATTATCCGTTTATACTCCAGTATATACGGTAATACTCTATGACTTCTGTCAGTACCTTTACCCTGATAATACTTAGCCCAGGTTATACTCCAGTATATCCGGTATACTCTATGATTCTGTTCAGTACCTTTACCTTATAATCCTTATCCATTTCCCAGTTATAAACTCCAGTATAATAACGTTATACTCCTGACCTTCTGTTCAGTACCTTACCTGATCATAACCATTACCCAGTTTATACTCCAGTATATACGGTATATCTCTCGACTTCTTATTATGTTTCAGTAAACCTTTACCTGATATACTTATCCAGTTTATACTCCAGTATAATACGTATACTCTATGAATTCTGTTCAGATACCTTTACCTGATAATACATTATCCCCGTTCTCTCCATATATACGGATACTCTATGACTTCTGTTCAGTCACCTTTACCTGATAAAACATTATCCCAGTTTATACCTCCAGTATATACGGTATAACTCTAGGACTTCTGTTCATACCTTTACCGATATACGTTACCCAGTGTTATACTCCGGTATACTGTACACACTCTATGCTTCTGTTCAGTACCGGTACCGATAATACGTTATCCCGTTTATACTCCATGTATATACTGTACACCTATGACTTCTGTTCAGTAACCTTACTGATACTCCTTATCCCTGTTTTATACTCCATATATACGGTCACCTCTAATGACTTTCTGTCATACCCAAAATTTACCTGATACTAATACATTATTCCCTGTTTATACTCCCCAGTATACGGTATACTCTATGACTTTTGCTAATCAGTACTTTACTATAATAATTATCCCATTTTTATACTCCAGTATACGGTAACACTCTTATGACTTCTGTTCATACTTACCGATTAATACATTATCCCATTTATACTCCAGTATATACGTTAATACTGCTTCACTTCTTGTTCAAGTACCTTTACTGATATCACATTATCCCAATTCCCAGTTTATACTCCAGTATATACTGTACACTCTAATGACTTCTGTTCAGTACCTTTTTACATGATAATACATTTCCCGGTTTTATACTCCAGTAATACTGTACACGCTATGACTTCTGTTCAGTACCTTTACCTGATAAATACATTATCCGCGTTTATACTCCAGTATAATACCGGTCACGTCTATGACTTCTGTTTCAGTACCTTACCTGATAATACATTATCCCTGTTTATACTCCATTTAACTGTATACTCTATGACTTTGTTCATACCTTTACCTGATATACATTGTCCCAGTTTATACTCCATATTATCCGGTATCTCTATGACTTCTGTTCAGTACTTTACCTGATAATCGTTATCCCGTTTTATATCCAGTGATACGGTATACCTCTAATGACTTCTGTTCAGTCCTTTACTTATCATACGTTTAATCCCATTTAATACTACTCCATATATACGGAATACTCTTGACCCTTCTGTTCAGTACCTTTACCTGATAATACATTATCCCAGTTTAACTCCAGTATATACGGTACACTCTATGACTTCGTTCAGTACCTTTACCTGATCATAAATTAATCCCAGTTTATATTCCAGTATAATACCTGTACTCTATGACTTCTGTTCTACCTTTACCTGAGAATACATTATCCCAGTTTTAACTCCAGTATATCGGTATGACTCTATGACTTCTGTCAGTACCTTTACCTATAATACATTATCCCAGTTTAATACTCCAGTATATACGGTCCACTCATGACTTCTGTTCGGTACCTTTACCTGATAATACGTTATCCCGTTTATCACTCCCGTATATACGGTACCTCTATGACTTCTGTTCGGGTACCTTTACCTGATAATACTTATCCCAGTTTATACTCCGTATATACGGTACACTCTATGACTTCTTTCGTACCTTTACCTATAATACATTATCCAGTTATATCCAGTATCTACGTACAAACTCT
Organism: Hymenochirus boettgeri; assembly: GCA_019447015.1. NCBI lineage: Eukaryota > Metazoa > Chordata > Amphibia > Anura > Pipidae > Hymenochirus > Hymenochirus boettgeri. Next base: position 76,540 of record JAACNH010000915.1, on the reverse strand, counting down.
ATGACTTCTGTTCAGTACCATTTACCTGATAATACATTTCCCAGTTTTAATACTCTATCTACTGTAACACTCTATGACTTCTGTTCCGTGACCTTTACCTATAAGACGTTATCCCAGTTTTCTCCAGTATAATACGGTCACTCTATGACTTCTGTTCAGTACCTTTACCTGATAATACATTATCCCAGTTTATACTCCATATATACTGTACACTCTATGACTTCTGTTCAAGTACCTTTACCGGATATAACTATCCCAGTTTATACTCCAGTATATACGGTAAACACTCTATGACTTCTGTTCAGCTACTCTTACCTGATAATCGTTAATCAAAACCATTTATACTCCAGTATATACCGGTCACTCTATGACTTCTGTTCGTAACCTTTACCTGATAATACATTATCCCAGTTTATACTCCAGTTAACGTACTCTCTGGCTTCTGTTTCGGTACCTTTACCTATATACATTATCCCAGTTTTAGACGCCAGTATCATACGGTATACTCTATGACTTCTGTTGGTACCTTTACCGATAATACATTATCCCAGTTTATACTCCAGTATATACGTACAACTCTATGACTTCTGTTCGGTACCTTTACCTGATAATACATTCATCCCAGTTTATACTCCAGTATATACGGATAATCCTCTTGACTTCTGTTCATTACCTTAACCTGATAATACCTATCCTCAGTTTATACTCCAGTATATACGTACACTCTATGACTTCTGTTCAGTCACTTTACATGATAATACATTATCCACGTTTATACTCCATATACGGTATACTCTATGACTTCTGTTTCATTAACATTTACCTGAATAATACATTATCCCAGTTTATTACTCCAGTATATACGGTATAGACAACTCTATGACTTGCTGTTTTTCAGTACCTTTCCTGAATACATTATCGCCCAGTTTATACTCCAGTATATACGGTATACTCTACTCTATGACTTCTGTTCAGTACCTTACCTGATAACACATTATCCATCCCATTTTATACTCCAGTATATACTGTATACCTATGACTTCTTCTGTTCAGTACCTTTACCTGATAATACATATCCCAGTTTATACTCCATTATACGGTACACTCTGACTGCTGTTCTGTACCTTTACCTGATAACACTTATCCCCAGTTTATACGCCAGTATATACGGTCTACTCTATGACTTCGTTCATTACCTTTACCCTATAATACATATCCCCCTGTTTATACTCCAGTATATCGGTACACTCTGACTCTGTTCAGTAACCTTTTACCTGATAATCTTATCCATTTTATAACGTCCCGTATATCGTATACTCTAGGACTTTTCTGTTTCAGTAACCTTACCTGATAAACTTATCCCAGTTTTATACTCAGTATATACGGTATACTCTATGACTTCTGTTCAGTACCTGTACCTGATAATACTTATCCCAGTTTATACTCCGAGTAATCTACGGTACACTCTGACTTCTTCTGTTCAGTACCTTTACCTGATAATACATTATCCCAGTTTAACTCCAGTATATACTTTATACTCCTATGACTTCTTCCTGTTCAGTACCTTTACCGATAATACATTATCCAGTTTTATACTTCCATTATATACGGTACCTTCTGACCTTCTGTTCAGTACCTTTACCTGATAATACATTATCCCAGTGTATACTCCAGTATATACGGTAATCTCTATGACTTCTGTCAGTAACTTACCTTATAATACTTATCCCATTTTATACTCCAGTCTACGGTATACTCTATGACTTCTGTTCAGCTACCTTTACCTGATAATACATTATCCCAGTTTATACTCCAGTAGATACGTATACTCTATGACTTCTGTTCATAACCCTTTACCCTGATAATACATTATCCAGTTTATACTCCATATATACGTTATTACCTCTCTGATTCTGTTCAGTACCTTTACCTGATAATACATTATCCCATTTATAACTCCAGTATCTACGGTATACTCTATGACTTTTGTTCCTACCCTTTACCTATAATACAATCATATCCCAGTTTAGACTCCGTAATACGTTATACTCTATGACTTCTTTCAGTCACCCTTACCTGATATACATTATCCCCGTGCTAATACTCCAGTATTACGGTATACTCTATACTTCTTGTTTCAGTAACCTTTACCTGACATACAATTATCCCAGTTTATACTCCAGTATATACTGGTATAACTCATGACTTCTGTGGTCAGTACCTTACCTGCTAAAACATTATTCCCAGTTTATACTCCAGTCTATACGGATACTCTATGACTTCTGTTCAGTAACCTTTACCTTAGTTAATACGTTATCCCCGTTTATACTCCAGTTATATACTGGTACACTCTATGACTTCTGTTCAGGACCCTTTATCCTGATATACAGTCTCCCATTTATAATACTCCAGTATATACTGTACACTCTATGACTTCTGTCCATACCTTTATACGTGATAATCCTTATCCCTGTTTATCCTCCAGTATACGGTACACTCTAGACTTCTGTTCAGTAACCTTTCCCTGATAATACTATCCCTGTTTTTATACTCCAGTAGATACGGTATAACTCTAATGACTTCTAGCGTCAGTACCTTACCTGATTAATCATTAATCCCCGTTTTATACTCAGTATATACGTTACAAACTCTAATGACTTCTGTTCATACCTTTACCCTGATAATACATTATCCCAGTTTATACCCGTTTATACGGTATTACTCCTATGACTTCTGTTTCAGTACCTTTACACTGATACACATTATCGCCAGTTTATACTCCAATATAGGTACACTCTTATGAACTTCTGTTTCGTACCTTTACCTGATAATACATATATCCCTGTTTTATAACTCCAGTATATACTGTACACTCTATACTTCTGTCGTACCTTTACCTGATAATACATTATCCAGTTTTATACTCCAGATATACGGTACACTCTAGACTTCTGTTGCAGTACCTTTACCTTATATACAATTATCCCGGTTTTAACTCCATATATACGGTATACTCTATGAAACTTCTGTTCAGTACCCTTTACCTGATAACTACATTGTCCCCAGTTTTATCCGCAGTATATACGTATAACTCTAGACTTCTTCTGTTCAGTACCTTTACCTGATAATACGTTATCCCCCAGTTTATACTCCAGTATATACGGGTATAACTCTATGACTTCTGTTCAGTACCTTTACCTGATAAACTTATCCCAGTTTTATTATACTCCATATATACGGATACTCATGACTTCTGTTCAGTACCTTTACCTTATACTCATTATCCAGTTTTACTCCAGTATATACGGTACACTCTAACTTCTGTTCAGTACCTTTACCTGATAATACATTATCCCAGTTTTATATTCAGTAATATACGGTATAACTCTATGACTTCTGTTTCAGTCCCTTACCTGATAATACATTATCCCCATTATACTCCGTATATACGGTATACTCTATGACTTCTGTTCAGTAACCTTTACTGATAATACATTATCCCAGTTTATACTCCAGTATATACGGTTACACCTCTTGACTTCTGTTTCGGTACCCTTTACCTGATAATACGTTATCCCAGTTTATACTCCAGTTATACGGTTACGACTCCTATGACTTCGTTCGGTACCCTTTACCGATAATACATTATCCCGTTTATACTCCGTATATTACGGTACACTCTATGACTTCTGTCAGTACCTTTTACCTGATAATATTATCCAGTTTAATACTCCAGTATATACGGTACACTCTATGACTTCTGTTCGGTAACCTTTACCTGATATACATTATCCCATTTTATACTCCGTATATACGGTACACCTCTATGACTTCTTGTTCGGTACCTTTACTATATACAGTATCCCATTTATCCCCAGTAATATACGTATACTCTATGACTTCTGTTTCAGGTACTTTACCTGTATAATACTTATCCCAGGTTATACCCAGTAATATACGGTACACTACTCTAGACTTCTGTTCAGTAACTTTACCTGATAATCATTAATCCCATTTATACTCAGTTATAGGTATACTCTAGGACGTTCTTCTGTTCAGGTCATTTACCTGAATACTTATCACGTTATACTCAGTATATATCCGGTCATACTCCTATGACTGCGTTCATAGCTTACCTGATAATACCTTATCCCATTTATAATATTTATACCTTCCAGTATATACGTATAACTCTATGACTTCTGTTCAGTACCTTTTACCTGCTACCACATTATCCCATTTAGCTACTTCCAGTATATACCTGTTACTCTATGACTCTGTTCATACCTTACCTGATAAGACATTAATTCCAGTTTATACTCCATGTATTACGTACACTCTGACTTCTTTTCTGTAAACCTTTTACCGATAACACATTATCCCGCAGGTTTATACTCCAGTATATACGGTATTACTCCTATGACTTCTGTTCAGTAACCTTTACCTGATAAAAATTATCCCTGGTTAACTCCATATCTACGGTAACACTCTGACTTCTGTTCAGCGACCTTTACCTGATATCCTTATCCCAGTTTATACTCCAGTATATACGGTATACTCTATACGTCTGTTCAGTACCTTTACCCGATCATACATATCCCAGTTTAGACTCCATATATACGGTATAGCCTCTATGACTTCTGTTCAGTACCTTTACCTGATAATACATTATCCAGTTTATACTCCAGTAATTACGGTAACACTCTGACTTCTGTTCAGTACGTTACCTGATAATACATATCCCATTTGACTCCAGTATATACGTTATACTCTATTACTTCTGTTCAGTACCTTTACCCTGATAATACATTATCCCAGTTTTACTCAGTAATATACGGTACACTCTGAGCTTCTGTTTCAGTACCTTTACCTGATAATACAATTATCCCAGTTTTATAACTCCAGTATATACGGTATACACTCTATGACTTCTGTTCATCACCTGTACCTGATAATACATTATCCAGTTTTATACTCCAGTCTATACGGTATACTCTATGACTTTCTGTTCAGGTACCTTTACCTGATAATACATTATCCCATTTTATACTCCAGTATAATACGGTATACTCGATGAACTTCTGTTCTTACCTTTACCTGTAATACATTATCCCAGCTTTATCCTCCATATATACGGTACACTCTATTACTTCTTTCAGTACCTTAACTGATATAACGTTATCCCAGTTTAACTCCAGCTATATACGTATAACTCTATGACGTCTGTTCAGTACCTGTTCCCTGATAATACTTATCCCAGTTTATACTCCATTAGATACGTATATCTCTATCTATGACTTCTGTTCATTACCTTTACCTATAATCCTTTATCCCCTTCAGTTTTATACTCCAGTATATACGGTTCTCTATGGACTTCTGTTCATTACCTTTACCTGATAATACAATTATCCCATTTTTATACTCCAGTAATACGGTATCCTCTATGACTTCTGTTCAGCTAACCTTTACCTGATAATACATTATCCCGTTTATACTCCGTATATCGGTATACTCTAAGACTTCTGTTAAAGTACCTTTACCTGTATACTTATCCCATTCTCTCCAGTATATACGGTACACTCTATGACTTCTTTCATTACCTTTACCTTGAAATACATTATCCAGTTATACTCCATTATATACGGTATACTCTATTCTTCTGTTTCAGTACCTTTCCTGATAATACATTAATCCCAGTTTATACTCCAGTATATACGGTATAACTCTATGACTTCGTGTTCAGTCCTTTACCTGATAATACCTTATCCCAGTGTATAACTCCATAAAGATACGGTATACTCTATACTTCTGTTCAGTAACCTTTACCTGATAATACATTTCCCAGTTAACTCCAGTAATATACGGTAATACTCCTATGCCTCTGTTTCAGTACCGTTTACCTGTAATCCATTATCCCATTTTCATACTCCATATATACGGTATAACTCTATGACTTCTGTTCAGTACCTTTACCTGTAATACATTATCCGTTGATCTCCAGTATATTACGGTAAAATACTCTATGACTTCTGTTCAGTACCTTTACCTGATAATACATTTATCCAGTTTATATACTAAACTTCCCGTATATACGGTAATATCTATGATTCTGTTCAGTACCTTTCCTGATATACATTATCCAGTTTATCCTCGCATTATATACGTATACTCTATGACTCTGTTCATACCTTTAACCTATAATACATTATCCCGTTATACTCCAGTATATACGGTACACTTATGACTTCTTTTCATAACCTTACCTGAATAAATCTTATCCCAGTGTTACTACTCCAGTATATACGGTATACTCTGATGACTTCTGTTTCATTAACCTTTCCTGAAATACATTCTCCCAGTTTATACTCCATAATATACGGTAACTCTATGCCTCTGTTCTTACCTTTACCTGATAATACATTATCCCAGTTTATACTCCAGTATAACTTATACTCTATGACTTCTGTTCAGTACCTTTACCTATATACATTATACCAGTTTATACTCCAGTAATACGGATACTCTTGAACGTCTGTTCAGTACCTTTAAACCTGATAATACATTATCCAGTTTATACTCCAGTATATACGGTATACTCTCTGGACTTTCTTTTCATACCTTACCTGATAATACATATCCCCGTTTATACTCCAGTCTATACGGTATACTCTATGACTTCTGTGTCGGTACCTTTACCTGCTAATACCTTCTCCCAGTTTATACGCCGTATATACGGATAACATAACTCTATGACCTTCTGTTCATACCTTTACCTGATAATACATTCTCCAGTTTATACTCCCGTATATACTTACACCTAATGACTTCTGTTCAGTCATTTACCTGATATACTTATCCCTGTTTTATCCAGTATATACGTACAACTCTATGACTTCTGTTCAGTAACTTTACTGATAATACATTATCCCTTTTTATACTTCCGTATTACGGGTACCTCTCTGAACTTCTAATCAGTACCTTTACCTGATAATACATTATCCCAGTTTATTCTCCAGTATATACGGTACACTTCATGACTTCTGTTCATTACCTTTACCTGATAATACATTATCCCAGTTATATACTCGCAGTTATACGGTATACGCTTAATGACGTCTGTTTCAGTAACCTTTACCTGATAATACTATTCTCCCAGTTTATACTCCATTATATCTGTACACTCCTATGACTTCTGTTCAGTACCTTTACGATAAACGTTATCCCAGTTTATACTACTCCAGTAATATCCGGTATACTCTATGACTTTCTGTCAGTACCTTTAGAACCTGATAATACTGTTATTGTTATCCCAGTTTATACGCCAGTATATACGGTATACTCTATGACTTCTGTTCAGTACCTTTACCTTGATAATACATTATCCCATTTCTACTCCGTATATACGTCCACTCTATGACTTCTGTCATACCTTTACCTGATAATACATTACCCAGTTTTATATCCAGTATATACTTCACTCTATGACTTCTGTTCGGTACCTGTAACCTGATAATACATTATCCCAGTTTATACTCCCAGTATAATACGGTATCTCTATGACTTTCTGTTCAATCCTTTACCTTATAATACATTCTCCCCGTTATACTCCCGAATATATACGGTACACTCTATGACTTCTGTTCGGTACCCTTTTCCCTGATACTAACTTATCCGCCAGTTTATACTAGACTCCATATATACGGTACACTCTAATGAATTCTGTTCTGTACCTTTACCTATAATACATTATCGGGCCGTGTTATAACTCCATAAATACGTACACCACAAAAACTCAATGACTTCTGTTCAGTACCTTTACCTGATAATACATTACCCAGTTTATACTCCAGTATATACGGTACAACTCTATGACTTCTGTCCTGTACCTTTACCTGATAATACCTTTCCCAGTTTATACCCAGTATATACTGGTACCACTCTATGACTTCTGTTCCGTACCTGTTATACCTGATAATACGTTATCCCCCGTTTTATACTCCGTATATACGGTACACTCTCTGACTTCTGTTCTTACCGTTTTACCTGATAATAACATTATCCCAGTTTTATACTCCATATATACTGTACACTCATGACCTTCTGTTCAGTACCTTTACCTCATAATACGTTATCCCAGTTTTATACTCCCTCCCCCCAGTATAATACGGTACACTCTATGACTTCTGTTCATACCTTTACAGGCTATAATAACCCGTTTTTATCCCATTTTATACTCCATATATACGGTACACTCTATGACTTCTGTGTTTTTCGGTACGAATGTTACAAGTTACTGGCATTGATACATAAAGTAGAGTTGGGAAAGGGTTTGTCACTGTGAGAACGGTAAAGCTATGGAACTGTATTCCAGTGAACGTTATTATGGCAGGTTCATTGGTCAGTTTAATAAAAAGCTGGATGAGTTTCTACAAACAAGGAATGTTACAAGTTACTGGGATTGATACATAAAGTAGAGTTGGGAAAGGGTTTGTCACTGTGAGAACGGTAAAGCTATGGAACTGTCTTCCAGTGGACGTTGTTATGGCAGGTTCATTGGTCCGTTTAATAAAAATCTGGATGAGTTTCTACAAACAAGGAATGTTACAAGTTACTGGGATTGATACATAAAGTAGAGTTGATCCAGGGAAATTTCCCATTGCAACTTGGAGTCAGGAAGGAATTTTTTCCCCCTTCATAAATAACAGAATATTGCTAGATGGGTTGGACTGGATGGGCATATGTCTTTATTCAACCTTAAATACTATACTATACTATACTATACTATACTATACTATACTGTACTATACTGTACTATACTGTACTATACTGTACTATACTATACTGTACTGTACTATACTGTACTATACTATACTGTACTGTACTATACTGTACTGTACTATACTGTACTGTACTATACTGTACTGTACTATACTGTACTGTACTATACTGTACTATACTATACTGTACTATACTATACTATACTGTACTATACTATACTGTACTGTACTGTACTATAATATACTGTACTATACTATACTGTACTGTACTATACTATACTGTACTATACTGTACTATACTGTACTATACTGTACTGTACTATACTGTACTGTACTATACTGTACTGTACTATACTGTACTGTACTATACTGTACTGTACTATACTGTACTGTTACTGTATGTAATATATGTAATGTATATACGTACTGTACGTAACTATACTGTTACTATTTACGATACTGTTACTGTACTATACTGTACTATACTATACTGTACTATACTATACTGTACTGTACTATACTATACTGTACTATAGTATACTGTACTATACTATACTGTACTATACTATACTGTACTATACTATACTATACTGTTCTATACTATACTGTACTATATTATACTATACTATACTAATGTACATGTAACCTGTCCAACGTTAGGTTAGGTTAGATACGCTATAACAGTACAGTAAATACACTATAATTTTCCAGTAGATACACTGTAACAGTACAGCATACTGTACTATACACTATAACGGTACAGCAGAAAAATGTAGTTTCCCTTATATCCAATCCATAGAGAATGTCTGCTTATTGCCATATTCCATGTTCCTACGAACATTCTGACACCCTTGTCAGTGTAGCGTGCACCTTATCTTGTTATCTCCCCCATACACCTGGCTAAGTGCTCTCAGCTACAATCTCCACATAGTTCTCATACCAGGAGCAGCACGACACAATAACCCAGGCCTCTCGACAATCAGGAATCTGGAAATGGGTTTCAACAGTTCACGACTCTCCAACCAAATGCCAACAGGGCTGCAGCCAGGGTGGAATAGCAGGGTCATGCTGGGGTCTCAATGGGGTATGAGTGGGGTCTCACTTGGATCTTTCTGGGGTCTCGATGGGGTATCAATGGGGTCTCACTACGGTCTCAATAGGGAATCACTAGGATGGAGCATCCTTAGGGTCTCACTGGGGTCTGGACCCCTACGATAGTGATTCCAATGGACCCACAAATTAATTCCATTGGACTCTAAAGAAATTCCAATGGACCCCTGTTAGTTTTTCTAAGGGACCCACATAGTTATTCCAGTGGACCCAGCAGTTATTCTTATGAACCACTATAGTGATTCCAATGGACCCCATAGTAATTCTAATCGACCCCATAGCAATTCCAACGGACCCTGTAGTAATTCTAATGAGCCACTGTAGTAATTCCAATGGACCCAGTAGTAATTACAATCATCCCAGTGGTAATAAAAATTGAAGATTTGTAGTAATTCCAATGGACCCAGTAGTAATTACAACCATCCCAGTGGTAATAAAAATGGAAGATTTGCAGTAATTCCAATGAACCCCCGTAGCAATTCCAATGAACCCTGTAGTAATTACAATGGACCCAGTAGTAATTACAATTGCTCCCATAGTAATTACATAGACTCCGTAGTATTTACAATGGATCCTGTAGTAATTCCAATGGAACCCCATAGTAATTCAAATGGACCCAGTAGTAATTACAAAGGAACCTCTGTAGTAATTCCAATGGACCCTGTAGTAATTCAAATAGACCCTGTAGTAATTCCAATGGACCCCCATAGTTATTCGAAGAGACCCCCATAGTTATTCCAATGGAACCAGCAGTAATTCTAATGGACCCCTACTGTAATTGCAATGGATCCCATAGTAATTGCATTGGACCCCATAGCAATTCCAATGGACCCTGTAGTAATTTTAATGGACCCCTGTAGTAATTAACAATGTACCAAGTAGTAATTCAAATGGAACTTCTGTAGTAATTCTAATGCACCCTGTAGTAATTACAATGGACCCCATAGTAATTACAACCGACCCAGTAGTAATTACAATGGAACTTCTGCAGTAATATATAAATGGGTTAAGGACCCCTTTTTCAAAATATTTGTGTGTGCAGTTCCTAATTTTCTGTTTGGCAGGACATCCTGGATACCAACATCGCATACAAAACTCTGAAACACATGCTAGTGCATAGGGAGTGCATTTTCTTCTTACTTTGGACTTCTGTAGTAATTACAATGAACCTTGTAGTAATTACAATAGACCCAGTAGTAATTTCAATGGCTCCCATAGTAATTTCAAAGGACTCCATAGTAATTCCAATGGACCCTGTAGTAATTTTGCTGGGTTTTGCTGGGATCTAGCTATTGACTTGCTCAGGTCTCAATGGAGTATCTCCACGGTCTAACAAAGATCTAACTGGGTTCTCATTGTGGTATCATTGGAATCTTACTATGGTTTGAATGGGGTCTAACTAGGGTGTGGACCCCAAAGTAATTCCAATGGACCCTTAAAGTAATTCTATTGGACACTGTAGTAATTTCAATGGACCCCGCCATAGTTATTCCAAGGGACCCCTCTTAGTAATTTCAATGGGCCCTGTAGTTATTCCAATGGACCCATAGTAATTCCAATGAACCCTGTAGTAATTCCAATGGACCTTGTAGTAATTCAAATGGACCCCAATAGTAATTCCATTGAAACCCTGTAGTAATTCCATTGGACCCCATAGTATTTCTAATGGACCCTGTAGTAATTCCAATGGACCCCTGTAGCAATCCCAAAGTACCTTGCATTGTAATTCCAATGGACTCGCATAGTAATTCAACTGGACACAATAGTAAATATAATGGACCCCTGTAGAAATTACAATGGACCCACATAGTAATTACAATGGATCCCATAGAAATTAAAATGGACCCAGAAGTACTTACAAAGGGTCCCGTAGGACATTTAATCGATCCTCGTCGTAATTACAAAATTTTCGTAGTAACTCAAACGAACCCCCCTAGTAATCACAATCTACTCCGTAATAATTACAATGCTCCCTGTAGTTATAAAATTGAACCCATAGTAATTCCAAGGGATCCTCCATAGTAATTTCAATGGACCCCCACAGTAATTACAATGAACCCCCGTAGTAATACCAATAGACCCTCCATAGTTATTACAATAGACCCCCATAGTAATTACAATGGACCCAGTAGTAATTAAAATGGCTCCCATAGTAATTCTAAAGGACCATCTGTACTAACATAGTAACATAGTAATTGAGGTTGAATAAAGACATACGTCCATCTAGTCCAACCTTTATACCCTACCCATAATGTCTGTATAACAGTTACATAGTAACATAGTATTGGAGGTTGTATAAAGACATACGTCCATCTAGTCCAAACTTTATACCCTACCCATTATATATATATATATAGATATACTGTATATACAGATAATATGATATTGTATGGGGCCCAGGAATGTGTATTGATTATCTTTTCTTTGTATAAATGTTTGACCAGATCAGTAGCACTTCTGCTAATTCTAGTTGTAAATTAGCCTAATTGGAGTGCTTCCACAATCCTTGTATTACAGCGCCACAACTGGCTTCTCTAAACGTGCAACTGCTCCTTAAGGTCCCACTAGATGTCTAGACCATGTTAAATTGTTCCTCTCAATGTGGAATCGATCCCTGAGTCCCCTCAGTGGATTTACCTCCAAGGTGTCTAGATCACCTCAACTGGATCCTCTAAGTGTGATACCACTAATTGAGACCCTACACTATATGTATCTGCCAAGATGTCTAAACTACCTCACCTGGTTCCTTTTGGTGGAATATCTATATTTTAGGCTCCATACTGAATCACTACCTCAAATGTGTCTAGAGTGCCCCAAATGGCTCTTCTCTGGGCCTTTTCAGGATGAATAAACTGCACTACAATTGAGACTCATGTTGTTCATCTTCCAAAGTTTAGATGGAACTAAACTATTGTCAGAGGAACGTTAAACTCTTCCCCTACACATTGGTTTCTTCAGACGTAAAGACCTAGAACCAATGCAGTAAATTTCCTTTCCCCCCTAGCAGCCTTATTCTGTTCTAGTTACCATGTCTCAGGCTGCAGAGTAAACCAGGGGCAGCACAGATAGTGAGATTGTGTAACGAGGGTAATAAGAGCGATAGAGGGTTAATATAGAGGATTAAGAGATGTGTGTAAATAATCCATATGGCAGTGCCCTTAAACGTATGTTTACAATAGAAGGAACTAAGCTGGAAACAGGTGAGATCAGAAATAATAGAATAATAATGAGAAGGTGATGTAACTGGCATTTTACTAACATTAAACACATGACTGGGTAATGAATTCAGGTTACACCTTGTTACAATGTGATAGAGGAAGAGAAACTCAATGTTAAAGGGAATGTTTACCCTTTCATAGCACATATCCTTCTTCCTGGCATCCATCTAGTCCAACCTTTATACCCTACCCATAATGTCTGTATAACAGTTACATAGTAACATAGTATGGAGGTTGTATAAAGACATACGTCCGTCTAGTCCAACCTTTATACCCTACCCATAATGTCTGTATAACAGTTACATAGTAACATAGTATTGGAGGTTGTATAAAGACATACGTCCATCTAGTCCAACCTTTATACCCTACCCATAATGTCTGTATAACAGTTAATAGTAACATAGTATTGTAGGTTGTATAAAGACATACGACCATCTACTCCAACCTTTATAACCCTACCCATAATGTCTGTATAACAGTTACATAGTAACATGTATTGGAGGTTGTATAAAGACATACGTCCATCTAGTCCAACCTTTATACCCTACCCATAATGTCTGTATAACAGTTACATAGTAACATAATATTGGAGGTTGTATAAGACATACGTCCATCTAGTCCAACCTTTATACCCTACCCATAATGTCTGTATCAGTTACATAGTAACATAATATTGGAGGTTGTATACAGACATACGTCCATCTAGTCCAACCTTTATACCCTACCCATAATGTCTGTATAACAGTTACATAGTAACATAGTATTGGAGGTTGTATACAGACATACGTCCATCTAGTCCAACCTTTATACCCTACCCATAATGTCTGTATAACAGTTACACTATAACATAGTATTGGAGGTTGTATAAGACATACGTCCATCTAGTCCAACCTTATACCCTACCCATAATGTCTGTGTAACAGTTACATAGTAACATAGTATTGGAGGTTGTATAAAGACACGTCCATCTAGTCCAACCTTTATACCCTACCCATAATGTCTGTATAACAGTTACATAGTAACATAGTATTGGAGGTTGTATAAAGACACGTCCATCTAGTCCAACCTTTATACCCTACCCATAATGTCTGTATAACAGTTACATAGTAACATAGTATTGGAGGTTGTATAAAGACATACGTCCATCTAGTCCAACCTTTATACCCTACCCTAATGTCTGTATAACAGTTACTAGTAACATAGTATTAGAGGTTGTATAAGACATCGTCCATCTAGTCCAACCTTTATACCCTACCCATAATGTCTGTATAACAGTTACATAGTAACATAGTATTGGAGGTTGTATAAAGACATACGTCCATCCTAGTCCAACCTTTATACCCTACCTATAATGTCTGTATAACAGTTACATAGTAACATAATATTGAGGTTGTATAAAGAATACTCGTCTAGTCCAACCTTTATACCCTACCCATAATGTCTGTATAACAGTTACATAGTAACATAGTATTGGAGGTTGTATAAAGACATACGTCCATCTAGTCCAACCTTTATACCCTACCCCTAATGTCTGTATAACAGTTACATAGTAACATAGTATTGGAGGTTGTATAAAGACATACGTCCATCTAGTCCAACCTTTATACCCTGCCCGTAATGTCTGTATAACAGTTACATAGTAACATAATATTGGAGGTTGTATAAAGACATACGTCCATCTAGTCCAACCTTTATACCCTACCCGTAATGTCTGTATAACAGTTACATAGTAACATAGTATTGGAGGTTGTATAAAGACATACGTCCGTCTAGTCCAACCTTTATACCCTACCCATAATGTCTGTATAACAGTTACATAGTAACATCGTATTGGAGGTTGTATAAAGACATACGTCCGTCTAGTCCAACCTTTATACCCTACCCCATAATGTCTGTCTAACAGTTACATAGTAACATAATATTGGAGGTTGTATAAAGACATACGTCCTCTAGTCCAACCTTTATACCCTACCCATAATGTCTGTATAACAGTTACATAGTAACATAGTATTGGAGGTTGTATAAAGACATACGTCCATCTAGTCCAACCTTTATACCCTACCCATAATGTCTGTCTAACAGTTACACAGTAACATAGTATTGGAGGTTGTGTAAAGACATACGTCAGTCTAGTCCAACCTTTATACCCTACCCATAATGTCTGTATAACAGTTACATAGTAACATGGTATTGGAGGTTGTATACAGACATACGTCCATCTAGTCCAACCTTTATACCCTACCCATAATGTCTGTATAACAGTTACATAGTAACATAGTATTGGAGGTTGTATACAGACATACGTCTATCTAGTCCAACCTTTATACCCTACCCATAATGTCTGTATAACAGTTACACAGTAACATAGTATTGGAGGTTGTATAAAGACATACGTCCATCTAGTCCAACCTTTATACCCTACCCATAATGTCTGTGTAACAGTTACACAGTAACATAGTATTGGAGGTTGTTTAAAGACATACGTCCATCTAGTCCAACCTTTATACCCTACCCATCATCTGTGTAAACAGTTACATAGTAACATAGTATTGGAGGTTGTATAAAGACATTCGTCCATCTAGTCCAACCTTTATACCCTACCCATAATGTCTGTATAACAGTTACATAGTAACATAGTATTGGAGGTTGTATAAAGACTACGTCATCTAGTCCAACCTTTATACCCTACCCATAATGTCTGTATAACAGTTACATAGTACATAGTATTGGAGGTTGTATAAAGACATACGTCCATCTAGTCCAACCTTTATACCCTACCCTTAATGTCTGTATAACAGTTACATAGTAACATAGTATTGGAGGTTGTATAAAGACATTCGTCCATCTAGTCCAACCTTTATACCCTACCCATAATGTCTGTATAACAGTTACATAGTAACATAGTATTGGAGGTTGTATAAAGACATACGTCCATCAGTCCAACCTTTATACCCTACCTATAATGTCTGTTAACGTTACATAGTAACATAAGTATTGGAGGTTGTATAAAGACATACGTCCGATCTAGTCCAACCTTTATTACCTACCCATAATGTCTGTATAACAGTTACATAGTAACATAGTATTGGAGGTTGTATAAAGACATACGTCCATCTAGTCCACCTTTATACCCTACCCCATAATGTCTGTATAACAGTTACATAGTAACATAGTATTGGAGGTTATAAAGACATACGTCCATCTAGTCCAACCTTTATACCCTCCCGTAATGTCTGTATACAGTTACATAGTAACATAATATTGGAGGTTGTATAAAGACATACGTCCATCTAGTCCAACCTTTATACCCTACCCGATAATGTCTGTTAACAGTTTACATAGTAACATAGTATTGGAGGTTGTATAAAGACATACGTCCGTCTAGTCAACCTCTTATACCCTACCCATAATGTCTGTATAACAGTTACATAGTAACACGTATTGGAGGTTGTATAAAGACATACGTCCGATCTAGTTCCAACCTTTATACCCTACCCATAATGTCTGTCTAACAGTTACATATTAACATATATTGGAGGTTGTATAAAGACATACGTCCATCTAGTCCAACCTTTATACCCTACCCATAATGTCTGTATAACAGTTACATAGTAACATAGTATTGGAGGTTGTATAAAGACATACGTCCATCTAGTCCAACCTTATACCCTACCCATAATGTCTGTAACAGTTACACAGTAAATAGTATTGGAGGTTGTGTAAAGACATACGTAGTCTAGTCCAACCTTTATACCCTACCCATAATGTCTGTATGAACAGTTACATAGTGACATAGTATTGGAGGTTGTATAAAGACATACGTCCGTCTAGTCCAACCTTTATACCCTACCCATAATGTCTGTATAACAGTTACATAGTAACATAGTATTGGAGGTTGTATAAAGACATACGTCCATCTAGTCCACCCTTTACTCTACCCATAATGTCTGTAACAGTTACATAGTAACATAGTATTAGGAGGTTGTATAAGACATAGTCCGCCTAGTCCAACCTTTATACCCTACCCATAATGTCTGTCTAACAGTTACATAGTAACATATATTGGAGGTTGTATAAAGACATACGTCCGTCTAGTCCAACTTTATACCCTACCCATAATGTCTGTTAACAGTTACATAGTAACATAGTATTGGAGGTTGTATAAAGACATATAGTCCATCTAGTCAACCTTTATACCCTATCCATAATGTCTGTATAACAGTTACATAGTAACATAATATTGGAGGTTGTTAAAGACATACGTCCGTCTAGTCCAACCTTTATACCCTACCCATAATGTCTGTCTAACAGTTACATAGTAACATATATTGGAGGTTGTATAAAGACATAGTCCATCTAGTCCAACCTTTATACCCTACCCATAATGTCTGTATAACAGTTACATAGTAACATAGTATTGGGGGTTGTATAAGACCTACGTCCATCTAGTCCAACCTTTATACCCTCCATAATGTCTGTATAACAGTTACATAGTAACATAGTATTGGAGGTGTATAAAGACATACGTCCGTCTAGTCCAACCTTTATACCCTACCCATAATGTCTGTATAACAGTTACATAGTAACAGTATTGGAGGTTGTATAAAGACATACGTCCGTCTAGTCCAACCTTTATACCCTACCCATAAGTCTGTTAACAGTTACATAGTAACATAATATTGGAGGTTGTATAAAGACATACGTCCATCTAGTCCAACCTTTTAACCTACCCCATAATGTCTGTATAACAGTTACATAGTAACATAGTATTGGAGGTTGTATAAGACATACGTCCATCTAGTCCAACCTTTATACCCTACCCATAATGTCTGTTAACAGTTCACAGTAACATAGTATTGGAGGTTGTGTAAAGACATACGTCCATCTAGTCCAACCTTTATACCCTACCCATAATGTCCGTATAACAGTTACACAGTAACATAGTATTGGAGGTTGTGTAAAGACATACGTCCATCTAGTCCAACCTTATACCCTACCCATAATGTCTGTATAACAGTTACATAGTAACATAGTATTGGAGGTTGTATAAAGACATACGTCATCTAGTCCAACCTTTATACCCTACCCATAATGTCTGTATACAGTTACATAGTACATAGTATTGGAGGTTGTATAAAGACATACGTCCGTCTAGTCCAACCTTTATACCCTACCCATAATGTCTGTATAACAGTTACATAGTAACATGTATTGGAGGTTGTATAAAGACATACGTCCATCTCTAGTCCACCTTTACCCTACCCATATGTCTGTATAACAGTTACATAGTAACATATATTGGAGGTTGTATAAAGACATACGTCCCTCTAGTCCAACTTTATACCCTACCCCACTAATGTCTGTCTAAACAGTTACATAGTACATAATATTGGAGGTTGTATAAAGACATACGTCCGTCTAGTCCAACCTTTAACCCTACCCATAATGTCTGTATAAACAGTTACATAGTAACATAGTATTGGAGGTTGTATAAAAAAACCCCTATTCCACTCTAGTCCAACCTTATACCCGACCATAATGTATGTTAACAGTACATAGTAACATAACTATTGGAGGTTGTTATAAAGACATACGTCAGTCTATCCAACCTTATACCCTACCCATAATGTCTGCTAACAGTTACATAGTAACATAATATTGGAGGTTGTATAAAGACATACGTCCATCTAGTCCAAACCTTTATACCCTACCCATAATGTCTGTAATACAGTTACATAGTAACATAGTATTGGGGGTTGTATAAAGACATACGTCCATCTAGTCCAACCTTTATACCCTTCCCATAATGTCTGTTAACAGTACATAGTAAATAGTATTGGGGTTGTATAAAGACATACGTCCATCTAGTCCAACCTTTATACCCTACCCATAATGTCTGTATAACAGTAACACAGTAACATAGCATTGGAGGTTGTATAAAGACATACGTCCATCTAGTCCAACCTTATACCCTACCCATAATGTCTGTATAACGTAACCCAGTAACATAGCATGTGAGGTTGTTATAAGACATAGTCCTCTAGTCCAACCGTATACCCTACCCATAATGTCTGTATAACGTTACATAGTAACATAGTATAGGTGTATTGGAGGTTGTATAAAGACATACGTCCTTAGCCAACCTTTATCCCTACCATAATTCTGTATAACAGTTACATAGTAACATAGTATTAGAGGTTGTATAAAGACGTACGTCCGTCTAGTCCAACCTTTATACCCTACCCATAATTTCTGTATAACAGTTACATAGTAACATAGTATTGGAGGTTGTATAAAGACATACGTCCATCTAGTCCAACCTTTATACCCTACCTGTATATATACCCTTAATAGGAGATGGTTCTGTGATAGGTACAGGTACGGACAGGGACATATGGGGACATTAGAGAGAAAGGTATAAGGTGGAGGAAGCAGTGTGAGTGGGGGTCTGTATAGGAGATGGTTCTGTGATGGATACAGGGTACGGACAGGGACATATGGGGACACTAGAGAGAAAGGTATAAGGTGGAGGAAGGGACATATGGGGACACTAGAGAGAAAGGTTTAAGGTGGGAGGAAGCAGTGTGAGTGGGGGTCTGTATAGGAGATGGTTCTGTGATGGGTACAGGGTATGGACAGGGACATATGGGGACACTAGAGAGAAAGGTATAAGGTGGAGGAAGCAGTGTGAGTGGGGGTGTAAGGAGATGGTTCTGTGATGGTACAGGGTACAGACAGGGACATATGGGGACACTAGAGAGAAAGGTTAAGGTGGAGGAAGCAGTGTGAGTGGGGTCTGTATAGGAGATGGTTCTGTGATGGGTACAGGGTAGACAGGGACATAGGGGGACACTAGAGAGAAAGGTATAAGGTGGAGGAAGCAGTGTGAGGTGGGGTCTGTATAGGAGATGTGTCTGTGATGGGTACAGGGTACGGACAGGGACATATGGGACACTAGAGAGAAAGTATAGGGGGGGGGAAGCAGTGTGAGTGGGGTCTGTTAGAGATGGTTCTGTGATGGGTACAGGGTACGGACAGGGACTATGGGGACACTAGATGAAAGGTATAAGGGGGGGAGGAAGCAGTGTGAGTGGGGGTCTGTATAGGAGATGGTTCTGTGATGGTACAGGGTACGGACAGGGACATATGGGGACACTAGAGAAAGGTATAAGGTGGGAGGTAGCAGTGTGAGTGGGGGGTCTGTATAAGAGATGGTTCTGTGATGGGTACAGGGTACGGACAGGGACATATGGGGGACATAGAGAGAAAGGTATAAGGTGGAGGAAGCAGTGTGAGTGGGGGTCTTATAGGAGATGGTTCTGTGATGGGTACAGGGTACGGACAGGGACATATGGGAGACTAGAGAAAGGTATGAGAAAGGTATAAGGTGTGAGGAAGCAGTGTGAGTGGGGGTCTGTATAGGAGATGGTTCTGTGATGGGTACAGGGTACGGACAGGAACATATGGGGACACTAGAGAGAAAGGTATAAGGTGGAGGAAGCAGTGTGAGTGGGGGTCTGTATAGGAGATGGTTCTGTGAGGGTACACGGTACGGACAGGACTATGGGGACACTAGAGAGAAAGGTATAAGGTGGAGGAAGCAGTGTGAGTGGGGGTCTGTATAGGAGATGGTCTGTGATGGGTACAGGGTACGGACAGGGACATATGGGGACACTAGAGAGAAAGGTATAAGGTGGAGAAGCAGTGTGAGTGGGGGTCTGTATAGGAGGATGGTCTGTGATGGGTACAGGGTACGGACAGGGACATATGGGGACACTAGAGGAAAGGTTTAAGGTGGGAGGAAGCATGTGAGTGGGGGTCTGTATAGGAGATGGTTCTGTGATGGGTACAGGGTACGGACAGGGACATATGGGACACTAGAGAGAAAGGTATAAGTGAGGAAGCAGTGTGAGTGGGGTCTGTTATAGGAGATGGTTCTGTGAGGGTACAGGGTACGGACAGGGACATAGGGGACACTAGAGAGAAAGGTATAAGGTGGGAGGAAGCAGTGTGAGTGGGGTCTGTATAGGAGATGGTTCTGTGATGGTACAGGGTACGGACAGGGACATATGGGGACACTAGAGAGAAAGGTATAAGGTGGAGGAAGCAGTGTGAGTGGGGGTCTGTATAGGAGATGGTTCTGTGATGGGTACAGGGTACGGACAGGGACATATGGGGACACTAGAGAGAAAGGTATAAGGTGTGAGGAAGCAGTGTGAGTGGGGGTCTGTATAAGAGATGGTTCTGTGATGGGTACAGGGTACAGGAACAGGACTATGGGGACACTATAGAGAACGGTATCAGGTAGTAGAGGGAAGGAAGCAGTGTGAGTGGGGGGGTCTGATAGGAGATGGTTCTGTGATGGTACAGGGTACAGACAGGGACATATGGGGACAAGAGAGAAAGGTATAAGGTGGGGAGGAAGCAGTGTGAGTGGGGGTCTGTATAGGAGATGGTTCTGTGATGGGCACAGGGTACGACAGGGACATATGGGGACACTAGAGAGAAAGGTTAAAGGTGGGAGGAAGCAGTGTGAGTGGGGTCTGTATAGGAGATGGTTCTGTGATGGGTACGGGTACGGACAGTGACATAGGGGAGACTAGAGAGAAAGGTATAAGGTGTGGAGGAAGCAGTGTGAGTGGGGGTCGGTATAGGAGATGGTTCTGTGATGGGTACAGGGTACGGACAGGACATATGGGGAACTAGAGGAAAGGTATAGGTGTGAGGAAGCAGTGTGAGTGGGGGTCTGTATAGGAGATGGTTCTGTGATGGGTACACGTACGGACAGGACATATGGGGACACTAGAGAGAAAGGTATAAGGTGGGGAAAGCAGTGTGAGTGGGGGGTCTGTATAGGAGAGGTTCTGTTGATGGGTACAGGGTACGGACAGGGAATATGGGGACACTAGAGAGGAAGGTATAAGGTGGAGGAAGCAGTGTGAGTGGGGGTCTGTATAGGAGATGGTTCTGTGATGGGTACAGTGGTACGGACGGGACATATGGGGACACTAGAGAGAAAGGTAAGGTGGGAGGAAGCAGTGTGAGTGGGGGTCTGTATAGGAGATGGTTCTGTGATGGGTACAGGGTACGGACAGGGACATATGGGGACACTAGAGAGAAAGGTATAAGGTGAGGAAGCAGTGTGAGTTGGGGGTCTGTATAGAGATGGTTCTGTGATGGGTACAGGGTACGGACAGGGACATATGGGACACTAGAGAGAAAGGTATAAGGTGGGGAGAAGCAGTAGTTGGAGTGGTGGGGGGGGGTAGGGGGGGGGGCGGTAATGGGGGAGTAGGGGTATGGGGGTAAGGTGGTATGTGAAGGGGTTAGTGGGGGGGGGGGTTGGGGTAAGGGTGGTATGGGTGGTAGTAAGGGGGGGTGGGTGGGGGGCTAGGTGGGGTAAGGTCAGGTAGGTGTGGGTGACGGTATGAGGAGGGGGGTAGTGGGGGGTGTGGAGGGTGGGGGGTTTTATAGGAGGTAGGTGGTAGGGGTGGGGGTAGGGGGATGGGGGGTGGAGGGGGGTAGGTTAGGTAGTCGGGGGCGGGGTAGAGGGGGGGATGGTGGTAAGGTGGGGGGGGGGGGTAGGTATTGATGGTATGGAGGTAGGGGAGGGAGGGGGGTTATGGGTGGGAGTGTATGGGCATAGAGGGTTTGTGTTTGGGCGACAGGTGGTGGGTAGGGGGGGGGTATGTGGGGGTGGGGGAGGGTACGGCTAGGGATGGGGGTGGAGTAAGGAGTAGAGGGGGGAAGCTAAGGGTGGGGGGTATGGTAGCTGGGTGGGGTAGGAGTAGGAGGGGTGGATATGTGGGAGGTATAGGGGGGGGAGCGGAGGTAGTGGGGGGTACGGTTAGGGGGGTAGGGTAGGTAGAGGTATGTGGTTAGGGTGGGGTAGGGGTGTGAGGCGTAGGGAGGTATCTAGGGCGTGGAGGTATAGTGAGGGGTGTGGGGGTGGGGAGGGTAGGGGGTGGGAAGGGTGGAGAGGTACAGGGGGGGTAGCGGATGGGGGTATGGGGGGGAAAGGTATGGGGTGGGGGGATAGGGTGGAAGAGGGTGTGAGTGGGGGTTGTGTTAGGGTAGCTGGTGGGGGGTTGGATGGGGTAAAAAGGGGTAGTGGGGATATGGGGTGATGAGGTGGAGGGGTATGTATAGGAGATCGGGGTATGCAGTGGAGTGGTAGGGGTCGTAGGAGGAGGTAGTATGGAGGGGAGTACTGAGGGGGGGTGTAGGGGACTTGTAGGTAAGGTATGGGGAGGGGGGGCCGGGTTAGGGGGGGTGGAGTGGTATGTGGTGGGTTGGTTGGGGGGGGGGGGTATGGGAACAAGGGGGTATGGTAGGGGGGTAGGGGGCGGTAGGGTGGGTGGGTAAGGGGGGGGAGCTAAGGGTTTATAGGGGTAGGGGTATATGTATAGGAAGAGGTAGGGTAGGTATGTGGTGGTGTGGAGTGGGGGGGGGGGTAGGCTAGTATGGGTACAAACGTTGTAGGGCGGGGTAGGGGGAGGTTGTAGGGGTGTACGGGGGGGTAGGGGGGTGGGGGGTAGGGGGGAGGTATGGAGGAGGTGGGTAAGGGGTGGGCGGGATTGAGGGAGGGGGCTGTATGGTATGGTACGGGGTATAGGGTAGGAAGGGGGGGATATGGGGGGTGAGGTGGTAAGGTGGTTGTTAGGAGGTTGGGGGGGGTAGGTATTAGGGGGGATGGGGTAGACCTGGGTAGAGTGGGGTAGGGGCGTAGGGATAGAGGAGGGTATTTGTATGGTGGGCGGTAGGGGCAGTGTGGGGGTGGCGGGGGTGTATGGAGCGAGGGGGGGTAGGGGTTGGGTGGAGGGTTGGGGGGGGGGTATGGATTAGGGTACGGGGGAGTATGGGGCATCTGGGAGGTATTATAGGTGGAGGGGAAGTGGGGGTGGGGGGGGGTCTGGTAGGTAGGGGGTAGGGGAGGGTGGAGGTGGAGTATGGGGGAGGGTTGGTGGTATGGGGCTGGGAGGGGGGGAGGTAAGTGGGTGGGGTGAGTAGGAATGGTGTGTGAGGTAGGGGGGGGAGGGTGGGGGGTATGAGGTGGGGTGGGGTGAGGGGGGTTATGGTGGGGGGTTAGGGATGGTGGGTATGGGGACAGGGGACGGACGGAGGGTGGAGGGGCAGGTAGAGGGTATGTGGGGGGGGAGTAGGGGGGGTGTGGGGTATGTTTAGTTTTTGTACGGGGGTATAGGGGGGGAGAGAAAGGTATTAAGGTGGGAGGGGGGGTGGTAGTGGGGGTCTGTGGGGGGTATGTTGATGGGGTACAAGGCAGGGACTAGGGGGAGAGGAGGTATAGGGTGGGGGAGCAGTGTGAGGGGGTGGTGGGTATGGGGGGTGCAGTGGGGTGGGGTGGGGTACGATGGGGGGGGGGTATGGGGGGAGAAGATGTTGGTGGGTGGGGGTTGTGGTGGGGTTGTGGAGGGGGGTATGGTAGGTCGGTGGGTTATGGGGCGTAGGGGGTTGGTAGGGGGAAGGTTTAATGGCGGGAGGGGTGTGCTGGGTAGGGTGTAGGGGTAGGGTTCAGAGAAGGGTGCGGCAGGTAGGGGGGGGTATGTATGGGTGAGGGGGGGGGGGGGGCGGGGGTGGTGGGTGGGCGGGGTATGGGGGGGGTGGGTGGGGGGGAGGAATGGGGGGGTAGGGGGTAGGGAAGTAGGGTGGGGAGGCTGAGAGTGGGGGTATAAGGGGTATGGTGGGGGGGGGGGGGTTGGGGTACAGGGGATGGGGGTATGGTAGAGGGTTAGAGGGGTATGGGGGGCGGGGTATGAGGTAGGGGGGGGGGGATGGTGGTGGGGTAGTAGGGGGTTCGGGGGGGGGGGGGGGATGAGTGTGAGTTTGGGGGTTGTTGGTTCTGTATAGGAGATGGTTCTGTGATGGGTACAGGGTACGGACAGGGACATATGGGACACTAGAGAGAAAGGTATAGGTGAGGAGGAAGCAGGTGTGAGGGGGGTCTGTATAGGAGATGGTTCTGTGATGGGTACAGGACGACAGGGACATATGGGGAAACTAGAGAGGAAAGGTATAAGGTGTGAGGAAGCAGTGTGATGGGGGGTCTGTATAAGAGATGGTTCTGTGATGGGTACGGTAGACAAAGGGACATATGGGGACATATGAGAGAAAGGGTATAAGGTAGAGAAGCAGTGTGATGGGGGTCTGTATAGGAGATGGTTTGTTGATGGGTACAGGGTACGACAGGGACATATGGGGGACACTAGAGAGAAAGGGTAAGGTTGGGAGGAAGCAGGGTGTGAGTGGGGGTCTGTATAGGGATGGTTCTGTGATGGGGCAGGGTACGACAGGGACATATGGGGACACTAGAGAGAAAGGTATAAGGTGGGAGGAAGCAGTGTGAGTGGGGGTCGTATAGGAGATGGTTTTGATGGGTACAGGGTACGACAGGGACATATGGGGACACTAGAGAGAAAGGTTATAAGGTGGGAGGAAGCAGTGTGAGTGGGGGGGTCTGTATAGGAGATGGTTCTGTGATGGGACAGGGTAGACAGGGACATATGGGGACACTAGAGAGAAAGGTTAAGGTGGGGAAGCTGTGTGAGTGGGGGGTCTGGATAGGAGATGGTTCTGTGATGGGTACAGGGTACGAAGGGACATATGGGGACCTAGGAGAAAAGGTTAAGGTGGGAGGAATGCAGTGTGAGTGGGGTCTGATAGAGAGGTTTCTGTGATGGGTACAGGGTACGGACAGGGACATATGGGGACACTAGAGAGAAAGGATAAGGTGGAGGAAGCAGTGTGAGTGGGGGTCTGTATAGGAGATGGTTCTGTGTGGTACAGGGTACGGACAGGAATATGGGGACACTAGAGAGAAAGGTATAAGGTGAGGAAGGAAGCAGTGTGATGGGGGGTCTGTGTATAGGAGATGGTTCTGTGATGGGTACAGGGTATGGACAGGGACATATGGGGACACTAGAGAGAAGAAAGGTATAAGGTGGGAGGAAGCAGTGTGAGTGGGGTTCTGTATAGGAGATGGTTCTGTGATGGGAACAGGGTACGGACATGACATATGGGACACTAGAAGAGAAAGGTATAAGGTGGAGGGAAGCAGTGTGAGTGGGGGGTCTGTATAGGAGATGGTCTTGTGAGGGTAAGGGTACGGACAGGGACATATGGGGACACTAGAAAGAAAGGTATAAGGTGAGGAAGCAAGAGTGTGAGTGGGGGTTCTGTATAGGGATTGGTTCCTGTGATGGGTACAGGCGTACGGAACAGGGACATATGGGGACACTAGAGAGAAAGGTATAAGGTGGGAGGAAGCAGTGTGGAGTGGGGGTCTGTTAGGAGATGGTTCTGTGATGGGTACAAGGGTACGGACACAGGACATATGGGGACACTAAGAGAAAAGGTTTAAGGTGGGAGGAAGCAGTGTGAGTGGGGGGTTGTATAGGAGATGGTTTCGGTGATGGGTACAGGGTACGGACCGGGAATATGGGGGACTAGAGAGAAGAAAGGTTAGGTGGGGAGGAAAGCGTGTGAGTGGGGGGTCTGTTAGGAGAGGTTCTGTGATGGGTAACAGGGTAGGACAGAGGACATATGGGACACTAGAGAAAGGTATAAGTGGGAGGAAGCAGTGTGAGTGGGGGTATGTATGGAGATGGTTGTGATGGTACAGGGATAGGACGGGACATATGGGGACACTAGAGAGAAAGGTTAAGGTGGGAGGAAGCAGTTGAGTGGGGGTCTGTATAGGGACTGGTTCTGTGATGGGTCGGGTACGGACAGGGACATATGGGGACACTAGCAGAGAAAGGTTAAGGTGGAGGAAGCAGTGTGAGTGGGGGTCTGTATAGAGATGGTGTCTGTGATGGGTACAGGTACGGAACAGGGACAATGGGGACACTAGAGAGAAGGTTAAGGTGGGAGGAAGCAGTGTGAGTGGGGGTCTGTTATAGGAGATGGTTCTGTGATGGTGTACAGGGTACGGACAGGGACATATGGGGACACTAAAGAGAAAGGTTTAAGGTGGGAGTAAGCAGTGTGAGTGGGGGGGTCTGTATAGGAGATGGTTCTGTGATGGGTACAGGGTACGGACAGGGACATATGGGGACACTAGAGAGAAAGGTTAAGGTGGGGGAGGAAGCAGTGTGTGGGGGGTCTGTATAGGAGATGGTTCTGTGATGGGTACGGGTACGGACAGGGACATATGAGGACACAGAGAGAAGGTTTATAGGTGGAGGAGGAAGCAGTGTGAGTGGGGGTCGTGATAGGAGATGGTTCTGTGATGGTACAGGGTACGGACAGGGACATATGGGGACACTACAGAGAAAGGTTTAGGTGGGAGGAAGCAGTGTGAGTGGGGTCTGTATAGGAGATGGTTCTGTGATGGGTACAGGGTACGGACAGGGACAATGGGGACACTAGAGAGAGAAGGTTAAAGGTGGGAGGAAGCAGAGTGTGAGTGGGGGGTCTGTATAGGAGATGGTTCGTGATGGGTACAGGTACGGACAGGGAATAGGGGACAATAGAGAGAAAGGTTTATAGCGGAGGAAGCAGTGTGAGTGGGGGGTCTGTATAGGAGATGGTTCTGTGATGGGTACAGGGTACGGACAGGGCATATGGGGACACTAGAGAGAAAGGTAAAGGTGGGAAGGAAGCAGTTGTGAGGTGGGGGTTGTATAGGAGATGGTTCTGTGATGGGTACAGTGTTAAGACAGGGAACATAGGGGACACTAGAGAGAAAGGTATAAGGGGAGGAAGTAGTGTGAGTGGGGGGTCTGTATAGGAGATGGTTCTGTGATGGGTACAGGGTACGGACACGGGAATATGGGGACACTAGAGAGAAAGGTTATAAGGTGGAGGAAGCAGTGTGAGTGGGGGGTCTGTATAGGGATGGTTCTGTGAGGGGTACAGGGTAGGACAAGGACTATGGGAACAATAGAGAGAAAGGTCTGCGTGGTAACGGACAAGGACATATGGGACACTAGAGAGGAGAAAGGTATAGGTGGGAGGAAGCAGTTGAGTGGGGGTCTGTATGGAGATGGTTTTCTGTGATGGGTACAGGGTACAGACGGGACATATGGGGACACTAGAGAGAAAGGTTAAAGGGGGGAGGAAGTCAGTGTGAGTGGGGGTCTGTATAGGGAGATGGTTCTGTGATGGGTACAGGGTACGGACAGGGACATATGGGGACACTAGAGAGAAAGGTATAAGGTGGGGGAGCAGTGTGACGTGGGGGTCTGTATAGGAGATGGTTCTGTGAGGGGTACAGGGTACGGACAGGGACATATGGGGACACTAGAGAGAAAGGTTAAGGTGGGAGGAAGCGTGTGAGTGGGGGGTCTGTATAGGAGATGGTCTTGATGGGTACAGGTACGGACAGGGACATATGGGGACAATAGAGAGAAAGGTATAAGGGGAGGAAGCAGTGTGAGTGGGGGGTCTGTCTAAGGAGATGTCTGTGATGGGTACAGGGTTAGGACAGGGACATATGGGACACTATGAGAGAAAGGTATAAGGTGGGAGGAAGCAGTGTGAGTGGGGGTCTGTATAGGAGGATGGTTCTGTGAGGGTACAGGTACAGGACAGGAATATGGGGACACTAGAGAGAAAGGTTAAGGTGGGAGGAGGAAGCCAGTGTGAGTGGGGTCTGTATAGGAGATGGTTTCTGTGATGGGTACAGGGTCAGGAAGCAGGACAGATGGGGCACTAAAGAGAAAGGTTATAAGGTGGGAGAAGGGAGGTGAGTGTGAGTGGGTGGTCTGTATAGGAGATGGTTCTGTGATGGGTACGGGTACGGGACAGGGACATATGGGGACACTAGAGAGAAAGGGTATAAGGTGGGGGAGGAAGCAGTAGTGTGAGTGGGGGTCTCTGTAGGAGTGGTTCTGTGATGGGTACAGGGTACGGACAGGGACATATGGGGACACTAGAGAGAAAGGTTAGGTGGGAGGAAGCAGTGTGTGTGAGTGGGGGTCTGTATAGGGAGACTGTTCTGTGATGGGTACAGGGTACGGACAGGGACATAGGGGGACACTAAAGGAAAGGTTTAAGGTGGGAGGAAGCAGTGTGAGTGGGGGTCTGTATAGGAGATGGTTTCTGTGATGGGTACAGGGTACGGACAGGGACATATGGGGACACTAAGAGAAAGGTTTAGGTGGGAGGAAGCAGTGTGAGTGGGGGGTCTGTATAGAGATGGTTCTGTGATGGGTACAGGGTACGGACAGGGACATATGGGGCACTAGGAGAAAGGTATAAGTGGAGGAAGCAGTGTGAGTGGGAGGTCTGTATAGGAGATGGTTTTGGGATGGGTACAGGTACGACAGGGACATATGGGACACTAGAGAGAAAGGTATAAGGTGGGGAGAGAAGCAGTGTGTGATTGGGGGTTCTGTATAGAGAGATGGTTCTGTGATGGGTACAGGGTACGGACAGGGAATATGGGGACACTAGAAGAGAAAGGTTAGTGTGGGAGGGGAGCGTGTGAGTTGGGGGTCTGTATAGGAGATGTCTGTGAGGGTACAGGGTACGGACAGGGACATATGGGGACCTAAGAGAAAGGTTTAAGGTGGGAGAAGCAGTGTGAGTGTGAGTGGGGGTCTGTATAGGAGATGGTTCTGTGATGGGTACAGGGTCGGACCAGGGACATATGGGGCACTAGAGGAAGGTATAAGGTGGGAGAATGCAGTGTGAGTGGGGGGTCTGTATAGGAGATGGTCTGTGATGGGTACAGGTACGAGACAGGACATATGGGGACCTGAGGAAAGGTATTAAGGTGGAGGATAGCAGTGTGAGTGGGGGTATGTTATAGGAGATGGTTCTGTGATGGGTACGGGTACGGACAGGGACATATGGGGACACTAGAGAGAAAGGTTATAAGGTGGAGGAGAAGCAGTGAGTGGGGGGTCTGTATAGGAGATGGTTCTGTGATGGGTACAGGGTAGGACAGGGACATATGGGGACACTAGAGAGAAAGGTAAGGTGGGAGGAAGCAGTGTGGAGGGGGGGTCTGTATAGAGATGGTTTTGTGAGGGTACAGGGTAGGACAGGGACATATGGGGACACAAAGAGAAAGGTTTAGGGGGAGGGAAGCAGTGTGAGTGGGGGTCTGTATAGGAGGATGGTTCTGTGATGGGTACAGGGTACGGACAGGGGACATATGGGAACACATAGAGAGAAAGGTATAAGTGGGAGGAAGCAGTGTGGGGGGTTGTATAGGAGATGGGCTGTGATGGGTACGGGTACGGACAGGGACATATGGGACCCTAGAGAGAGAAAGGTTAAGGTGGAGGAAGCAGTGTGAGTGGGGGGTCTGTTATAGGAATGTGTTCTGTGATGGGTACAGAGTACGGACGGGACATATGGGACACTAAGAGAAAGTTTTAAGTGGGAGGAAGCAGGTGTGAGTGGGGGTCTTGATAGGAGATGGTTCTGTGATGGGTACAGGGTACGGACAGGGACAATATGGGGCACTAGAGAGAAAGGTATAGGTGGAGAGGGCAGGTGTGATGGGGGGTCTGTATAGGAGATGTTCTGTGATGGGTTACAGGGTACGGACAGGGACATATGGGACACTAGAGAGAAAAGGTTTAAGGGGGGAAAGGTGTGAGTGGGGGGTCTGTATAGGAGATGGTTCTGTGATGGGTACAGGGTACGGACAGGGACATATGGGGACATAGAGAGAAGAGGATAGGTGGGAGAAGCAGTGTGAGTGGGGGTCTGTATAGGGAGATGGTTCTGTGATGGGTACAGGTACGACAGGGACATATGGGGACACTAGAGAGAAGGTTTAAGGTGGGAGGAAGCAGTGTGAGTGGGGGGTCGTATAGAGATGGTTCTGTGATGGGTACAGGGTACGGACAGGGACATATGGGGACACTAGAGAGAAAGGTATAAGGGGATGCAGTTGGAGTGGGGGTCGTTATAGGAGATGGTTCTGTGATGGGGACAGGGTACGGACAGGGACATATGGGGAACTAGAGAGAAAGGTATAAGGTGGAGGAAGCAGTGTGAGTGGGGGGTCTGATAGGAGATGGTTCTGTGATGGGTACAGGGTGACGGACAGGGACATAGGGGACACTAGAGAAAGGTATAGGTGGGAGGAAAGCAGTGGGTGGGGGTCTGTATAGGAGATGGTTCTGTGATGGGTTAAACAGGGTACGGACAGGGACATATGGGACATAGAGGAAAGGTATAAGGGTGGAGGAAGCAGTGTGAGTGGGGGGGGTATAGGAGATGGTTCTGTGATGGGTACAGGGTACGGACAGGGCAATTGGGACCACTAGAGAGAAAGGTTATAAGGTGGAGGAAGCAGTGTGAGGGGGGGTCTGTATAGGAGATGGTTCTGTGATGGGTACAAGGGTACGGACAGGGACATATGGGGACACTAAAGAGAAAGGTTTAAGGTGGGAGGAGAGAGCAGTGTGAGTGGGGGGGGTTCTGATAGGAGATGGTTCTGTGATGGGTACAGGGTACAGACGGGACATATGGGGACACTAGAGAGAAAGGTTAAGGTGGGAGGAAGTAGTGTGAGGGGGGGTTGTATAGGAGATGGTTCGTGAGATGGGTACAGGGTACGGACAGGGACAATAGGGACTAGAGAGAAAGGTTTAGAAGGTAGGAGAAGCATGGGAGCTGGGGGGTCTGTAAGGAGTGGGTCTGTGATGGGTACAGGGTACAGACAGGGACATATGGGGACACTAGAGAAAAGGTTAAGGGGAGGAAGCAGTGTGAGTGGGGGGGTCTGTATTAGGAGATGGTTCTGTGAGGGTACAGGGTACGACAGGGACATATGGGACACTAGAGAGAGAAGGTTAAGGGGGAGGAAGTGTGTGAGTGGGGGTTCTTATAGGAGATGGTCTGGTGATGGGTACAGGGTACGGGACAGGGACATATGGGACACAGAGAGAAAGGTTAAGGTGGGGGAAGCAGTGTGAGTGGGGGTCTGTATAGGAGATGGTTCTGTGATGGGTACAGGGTAAGGACAGGGACATATGGGGACACTAGAGAGAAAGGTATAAGGTGGGAGGAAGCAGTGTGAGTGGTGGGTCTGTATAGGAGATGGTTCTGTGATGGGTACAGGGTACGGACAGGGACATATGGGGACACTAGAGAGAAAGTTAAAGTGGAGGAAGCAGTGTGAGTGGGGGTCTGTATAGGAGATGGTTTGTGATGGGTACCAGGGTAACGGACAGGGACATAGGGGGACACTAGAGAGAAAGGTATAAGGTGAGGAAGCGTGTGAGTGGGGGTCTGTATAGGAGATGTCTGTATGGGTCGTACAGGCTGGGGAAGGTGGGGAAGGATAGGTGTGGGATGGGCTGGTAGTGGGGGGGTGAGTGGTTCGAGAGTGTGTGGTTGGGTTTCGTGGAGATTGGGTGTAGAGTAGTACGGAGAAGGATGGTGGGGTAGGAGTGTGTAGGAGTGGTGGTTGGGTGGTTTGTGGTAGGCTGTGGTTTGTCGGTGGGTATATAGGGTAGGACAGGGGACATATGGGGACACCTAGAGAGAAAGGTATTAAGGTGGGAGGAAGCAGTGTTGAGTGGGGGTCTGTATAGGAGATGGTTCTGTGATGGGTACAGGGTACGGAAAGGGACATATGGGGACAATAGAGAGAAAGGTATAGGGGGAGGAAGCAGTGGAGTGAGGGGTCTGTATAGGAGATGGTCTGTAATGGGGTACAGGGTACGGACAGGGACATATGGGACATAGAGAGAAAGGTTATAAGGTGGAGGAAGCAGTGTGAGGGGGGGGCTGTATAGGAGATGGTCTGTGATGGTACAGGGTACGGACAGGACATATGGGACACTAGAGAGAAAGGATAGGTGGGGAGGGAAGCAGTGTGAGTGGGGGTCTGTATAGGAGTGGTTCTGTGATGGGTACGGGTACGGACAGGGACATATGGGGACACAGAGAGAAAGGTATAAGGTGGGGGAGCATGCAGTGTGAGGTGGGGTCTGTATAGGAGATGGTTCTGTGATGGGTACAAGGGTATGGACAGGGACATATGGGGACACTAGAGAGAAAGGTTTTATAGGTGGAGGAAAGCAGTGTGAGTGGGGAGGTCGTATAGGGAGATGGTTCTGTGATGGGTACAGGGTACGGACGGAAGGGACATATGGGGACACTAGAGAGAAAGTTTATAAGGTGGAGGAAGCAGTGTGAGTGGGGGTCTGTATAGGAGATGGTTTGTGATGGGTACAGGGTACGGACAGGGACATATGGGGACACTAGAGAGAAAGGTTATAAGGTGGAGGAAGCAGTGTGCAGTGGGGGGGTCGTAGATAGGACGATGGTTCTTGCATTCGGGTACAGGTGGGATACCGGACAGGGACATATGGGACACTAGAGAGAAAGGTATAAGGTGGGAGAGGAGCAGTGTGGAGTTGGGGGGTCTGTATAGGAGATGGTTCTGTGATGGGTACAGGGTACGGACAGGGACATATGGGGACACTAGAGAGAAAGGTATAAGGGGGGAAGCTGTAGTGGTGGTGGTCTGTATAGGAGATGGTCTGTGATGGGTACAGGTACGGACAGGGGACATATGGGGACACTAGAGAGAAAGGTTTAAGGTGGGAGGAAGCAGTGGAGTGGGGGGTCTGATAGGAGATGGTTCTGTGATGGGGACAAGGGTACAGACAGGGATATGGGGGACACTAGAGAGAGAAGGTATGAAGGTGGGAGGAAGCGGTGTGAGTGGGGGTCTGTATAGGAGATGGTTTGTGATGGGTACAGGGTACGGACAGGGACATATGGGGAACTAGAGGAGAAGGTATAAGGTGGGAGGAAGTACGAGTGGTGAGTGGGGGGTTGTATAGGAGATGGTTCTGTGATGGGTACAGGGTACGGACAGGGGACATATGGGGACACTAGAGAGGAAAGGTTAAGGTGGGAGGAAGCAGTGCGGAGTGGGGGGTCGTATAGGAGATGGTTCTGTGATGGGTAAAGGGACAGAACAGGGACATATGGGGACACTAGAGAGAAAAGGTTAAGGTGGGAGGAAGCAGGTGAGTGGGGGTCTGTATAGGGATGGTTCTGTGATGGGTACAGGGTACGGACAGGGACATATGGGGGACACTAGAGAGAAAGGTATAAGGTGGGAGGAATAGTGTGAGTGGGGTCTGTATAGGAGATGGTTCTGTGATGGGTACAGGGTAAGGACAGGGACATATGGGACACTAGAGAGAAAGGTTTAAGGTGGAGGAGCATAGTGTGAGTGGGGGGTCTGTATAGGAGATGGTTCTGTGATGGGTCCAGGGTTACGGACAGGGACATATGGGGACACTGAAAGAGAAAGGTTTAAGGGGGAGGAGAAGCAGGGGGTGGGGGTTGTATAGGAGATGCGTTCGGAGGGTACAGGGTACGGACAGGGGAATATGGGGACACTAGAGAGAAAGGTATAAGGTGGAGGAAAGCAGTGTGTAGTGGGGAGTCTGTATAGGAGAGGTTCTGTGATGGGTACAGGGTGTACGGACAGGGACATATGGGGACACTAAGAGAGAAAGTTATAAGGTGAGAGGAAGCAGTGTGAGTGGGGGTCTGTATAGGAGATGGTGTCTGTGATGGGTACAGGGTACGACCAGGGACAATGGGGACACTAGAAGAGAAGGTTATTAGGTGGGGAGGAAGCAGTGTTGAGTGGGGTGTCTGTATAGGAGATGGTTCTGTGATGGGACAGGGTACGGACAGGGAGGAATATGGGGACACTAAAGAGAAGGTTATAAGGTGAGGAGGAGCAGCAGTGTGAGTGGGGGTCTGTATAGGAAGATGGTTGTGATGGGTACAGGGTACGGAAGGGACATATGGGGACACTAGGAGAAAGGTATAAGGTGGGAGGAAGCAGTGTGAGTGGGGGTGTATAGGAGATGGTTCTGTGATGGGTACAGGGTACGGACGGGAACATATGGGGACACTAGAGAGAAAGGTTATAAGTGTGGAGGAAAGCAGTGTGAGTGGGGGTCTGTATAGGAGATGGTTCTGTGATGGGTACAGGGTACGGACAGGGACATATGGGACACTAGAAGAGAAAGGTTTAAAGGTGGGAGGAAGCAGTGTGAGTGGGGGGTTCTGTATAGGAGATGGTTCTGTGATGGGTTACAGGGTACGGACAGGGACATAGGGGGACACTAGAGAGAAAGGTATAAGGTGGAGGAAGCAGTGTGAGTGGGGGTCTGTATAGGAGATGGTTCTGTGAGGGTAAGGGTACGGGACAGGGGACATATGGGGACACTAGAGAGAAAGGTTTAAGGTGGGAGGAAGCAGTGTGAGTGGGGGGGCTGTATAGGAAGATGGTTATGTGATGGGTACAGGGTACAGGACAGGGACATATGGGGACCCTAGAGAGAAAGGTATAGGTGAGGAGGAAGGAGCAGTGTGAGTGGGGCGTCTGTATAGGAGAGGTGATTTCTGGGATGGGGGTACGGGTAGGACAGGGACATATGGGGACATAGAGAGAAGGTATTAAGGTGGGAGGAAGCAGTGGTGAGTGGGGGGGGCTGTATAGGATGGTTCTGTGATGGGTACAAGGGACGGACGGGACATATGGGGACACTAGAGAGAAAGGTATAAGGTGGGAGGAGTAGTTGTGAGTGGGGGTCTGTATAGGAGATGGTTCTGTGATGGGTACAGGGTACGGACAGGGCATATGGGGACACTAGAGAGAAAGGTATAAGGTGGGAGGAGGAGGAAGTCAGTGTGAGTGGGGGTGGTCTGTATAGGAGATGGTTTGTGATGGGTACAGGGTACGAGACAGGGACATATGGGGACACTAGAGAGAAAGGTTAAGGTGGAGGAAGCAGTGTGAGTGGGGTTGTCTTATAGGAGATGTTTCTGTGATGGGTACAGGGTACGGAACAGGGACCATAGGGGACACTAGGAGAAAGGTTATAAGGTGGAGGAAGCAGTGTGAGTGGGGGGTCTGTATAGGAGATGGCTTTGTGATGGGTACAGGGACGAGACAGGGACATATGGGGACACTAGAGAGAAAGGTATAAGGGGGAGGACAGTGAGTGGTGAGTGGGGGTCTGTATAGGAGATGGTTCTGTGATGGGTACAGGGTACGGACAGGGGACATATGGGGACACTAGAGAGAAAGGTTATAAGGTGGAGGAAGCAGGGTGAGTGGGGGTCTGTATAGGAGATGGTTCTGTGATGGGTACAGGGTTACAGGACAGGGAACATATGGGACACTAGAGAGAAAGGTTATAAGGTGGGAGGAAGCAGTGGAGGGGGGTCTGTATAGGAGATGGTTCTGTGATGGGTTACAGGGTACGGGACAGGGACATATGGGGACACTAGAGAGAAAGGTATAAGGTGGGAGGAGAAGCAGTGTGAGTGGGGGTCGTATAGGAGATGGTTCTGTGATGGGTACAGGGTACGGGAACGGACATATGGGGACACATAGAGAGAAGGTATAGGTGGAGGAAGCAGTGTGAGTGGGGGTCTGTTAGGAGATGGTTCTGTGATGGGTACAGGGTACGGACAGGGACATATGGGGACACTAGAGAGAAAGGTATAAGGTGGAGGAAGCAGTGTGAGTGGGGGGTCTGTATAGGAGATGGTTCTGTGATGGGTACAGGGTACGGACAGGGACATATGGGGACACTAGAGAGAAAGGTTTAAGGTGGGAGGAAGCAGTGTGAGTGGGGGGTCTGTATAGGAGATGGTTTTGATGGGTACAGGGTACGGACAGGGACATATGGGACACTAGAGAGAAAGGTTTAAGGGGGAGGAAGCAGTGGTGAGTGGGGGGGTCTGTATAGGAGATGGTTCTGTGATGGGTACAGGGTACGGACAGGGACATATGGGGACACTAGAGAGAAAAGGTTATAAGGTGGAGGAAGCAGGAGCAGTGTGAGTGGGGGGTCTGTATAGGAGATGGTTCTGTGATGGGTACAGGGTACAGACAGGGACATATGGGGCACTAGAGAGAAAGGTTTAAGGCGGGAGGAAAGTAGGTGTGAGTGGGGGGTTGTATAGGGAGGTTCTGTGATGGGTACAGGGTAAGACAGGGAACATAGGGGGCACACTAGAGAGAAGGTTTAAGGTGGGAGGAAGCAGTGTGAGTGGGGGGGTCTGTATAGGAGATGGGTTCTGTGATGGGTACAGGGTACGGACAGGGACATATGGGACAACTAGAGAGAAAGGTATAAGGTGGGAGGCAGCAGTGTGAGTGGGGGGTTGTATAGGAGATGGTTCTGGATGGGTACAGGGTACGGACAGGGACATATGGGGACACTAGAGAGAAAGGTTATAAGGTGGGGAAGGAAGTCAGTTGTGATGGGGGTCGGTATAGGAGATGGTTCTGTGATGGGTACAGGGTACGGACAGGGACATAGGGGACACTAGAGAGAAAGGTATAAGGTGGAGGGAAGCAGTGTGAGTGGGGGTCTGTATAGGAGATGTTTCTGTGATGGGTACAGGGTACGGACGCAGGGACATATGGGGACACTAGAGAGAAAGTATAAGGTTGGAGGAAGCAGTGTGAGTGGGGGTCTGTATAGGAGATGGTTCTGTGATGGGTACAGGGTACGGACAGGGACATATGGGGACACTAGAGAGAAAGGTTTAAGGTGGGAGGAAGCAGTGTGAGTGGGGGTCTGTATAGGAGATGGCTCTGTGATGGGTACAGGGTAGGACAGGGACATATGGGGACACTAGAGAGAAAGGTATAAGGTGGAGGAAGCAGTGTGAGTGGGGGTCTGTATAGGAGATGGTTCTGTGATGGGTACAGGGTACGGACAGGGACATATGGGGACACATAGAGAGAAAGGTATAAGGGGGGGAAGCAGTGTGAGTGGGGGGGTCTGTATAGGAGATGGTTCTGTGATGGGTACAGGGTACGGACAGGGACATATGGGGACACTAGAGAGAAAGGTATAAGGTGGGAGGAATCAGTGTGAGTGGGGGTCTGTATAGGAGATGGTTCTGTGATGGGTACAGGGTACGGACAGGGACATATGGGGACACTAGAGAGAGAAAGTATATAAGGTGGGAGGAAGCAGTGTGAGTGGGGGTCTGTATAGGAGATGGTTCTGTGATGGGTAAAGGGTACGGACAGGGACATATGGGGACACTAGAGAGAAAGGTATAAGGTGGAGGAAGCAGTGTGAGTGGGGGTCTGTATAGGAGATGGTTCTGGTGAGGGTACAGGTAAGGACAGGGACATATGGGGACACTAGAGAGAAAGGTATAAGGGAAGGAAGCAGTGTGAAGTGGGGGGGTCTGTATAGGAGATGGTTTCTGTGATGGGTACAGGGTACGGACAGGGACATGATGGGGACACTAGAGAGGAAAGGTATAAGGTGGAGAGGAAGCAGTGTGAGTGGGGGTCTGTATAGGAGATGGTCTGTGATGGGTACAGGGTACGGACAGGGACATATGGGACACTAGAGAGAAAGGTTTAAGGGTGGAGGAAGCAGTGTGAGTGGGGGGTCTGTTAGGAGATGGTTCTGTGATGGGTACAGGGTACGGACAGGGACATATGGGGACACTAGAGAGAAAGGTTAAGGTGAGGAAGCAGTGTGAGTGGGGGGTCTGTATAGGAGATGGTTCTGTGATGGGTACAGGGTACGGACAGGGACATATGGGACACTAGAGAGAAAGGTTAAGGTGGGAGGAAAGCAGTGTGAGTGGGGGGTCTGCATAGGAGATGGTTCTGTGATGGGTACAGGGTACAGACGGGGACATATGGGGACACTAGAGAGAAAGGTATAAGGGGGAGGAAGCCAGTGTGAGTGGGGGTCGTATAGGAGATGGTTCTGTGATGGGTACAGGGTACGGACAGGGACATATGGGGACACTAGAGAGAAAGGTATAAGGTGGGAGGAAGTAAGTAGTTGTGGGGGGTCTGTATAGGAGATGGTTCTGGATGGGTACAGGGTACGGACAGGGACCATATGGGGACACTAGAGAGAAAGGTTTTAAGGTGGGAGAAGCAGCGTGAGGGGGGGGTCGTATAGGAGATGGTTCTGTGATGGGTACAGGTACAGACAGGGACATATGGGGACATAGAGAGAAAGGTTTAAGGGGGAGGAAAGCAGCGTGAGTGGGGGTCTGTATAGGAGATGGTTCTGTGTGATGGGTACAGGGTGGTACGGACAGGGACATATGGGGACAATAGAGAGAAAGGTATAAGGTGGGAGGAAGTTAGTGTGAGTGGGGTGTTGTATAGGAGATGGTTCTGTGATGGGTACAGGGATCGGACAGGGACATATGGGGACACTAGAGAGAAAGGTATAAGGTGGGAGGAAGAGCAGTGTGAGTGGGGGGTCTGTATAGGAGATGGTTCTGTGATGGGTACAGGGTACGGACAGGGACATATGGGGACAACTAGAGAGAAGAGGTTATAAGGTGGAGGAAGCAGTGTGAGTGAGGGGAGGTCTGTATAGGAGATGGTTTGTGATGGGTACGGGTACGGACAGGGACATATGGGACACTAGAGAGAAAGGTATAAGGTGGAGAAAGCAGTGTAATGGGGTCTGTTTAGGAGATGGTTCTGTGATGGGTACAGGGTACGGACAGGGACATAGGGGGACACTAGAGAGAAAAGGTATAAGGTGGAGGAAGCAGGTGTGTGAGTGGGGGTCTGTATAGGAGATGGTTCTGTGATGGGTACAGGGTACGGACAGGGACATATGGGGACACTAGAGGGAAAGGTATAAGGTGGGAGGGAGGTACAGGGTACGGACAGGGACATATGGGACACTAGAGAGAAAGGTTTAAGGTGGGAGGAAGCAGTGTGAGTGGGGGGTCTGTATAGGAGATGGTTCTGTGATGGGTACAGGGTAACGGACAGGGACATATGGGGACACTAGAGAGAAAGGTATAAGTGGGAGGAAGCAGTGGAGTGGGTGGTCTGTATAGAGATGGTGTGATGGGTACCAGGGTGACAGACAGGGACATATGGGGACACTAGAGAGAAAGGTATAAGGTGGAGGAAGCAGTGTGAGTGGGGGGTCTGTATAGGAGATGGTTCTGTGATGGGTACAGGGTATGGACAGGGACATATGGGGACACTATACAATTCGCTGTTTAACGGGGAGCCCGGTTGATGTCCGGTACAGAGGAGATTTGGGATCTGGTTTAGTAGAGAGTGAAACACAGACACTGGATCCGTTACATTATATAAACTGTAACTATATAAAACGAAGAACTCACATCACACGATTGTTAGAGTGGAAGGATTTGGTCGCAGCTTTAATTTATTTCGATTTAACTCAAATCCATCATTACATAGCACAGCATTTATCTTATCTTATCCAGTCTGCGCCCTGCAGGCAGCCATCTACCAACCATATACCAACCTATACCATAAGGGAATCAGTCCCATTCCAATCTAACACAAACCGACCACGCCAAGGATGTGGCCATATATCCTTATTGAACATCCATGGTCGACTCCCATTTGGTTAGACATATCTCTATTCAAGTTTGGGATCCCAAGGAGAGGATATCCAGACCAATACCCGATAAGTGAATAAATGTCGCTACATCCGCTCTGTAAATCCGCATGGCGGGAAGTAGGGACATCGATGGTTTGTAGAAATGTTGTGATCTGATGGTTCACTTTTTCCTGCAATGGTTTTAGCGTCTGTGTGACGTACCATGACGGCCTTGGGACTATCTGGGACCATGAAATGATAGTTCCAGGTAACATCATCTGTAATTGTGATAGGTCCTTCCTAATCCATCTGATCAGGTTGATGGTTTCCATGCGCCCAATCTCGTCGCCTCCTAGATGGATGACTTTATCATTGGGCTGACCCCATTTAATGAATAACCTGGACAGAATAGAGAATAGATCTTGCCATTTGGCACCTCTAATACCCAACCAATGGGTTTTAACTATTGGAAAGATAGATT
The DNA here is from genome assembly GCA_019447015.1 of Hymenochirus boettgeri. Lineage (NCBI taxonomy): Eukaryota > Metazoa > Chordata > Amphibia > Anura > Pipidae > Hymenochirus > Hymenochirus boettgeri. The sequence goes on along the minus strand of JAACNH010000915.1, from coordinate 35,610 downwards.
GGGCTGTAGCACTTTCCCTTTGCTCTGCAGTTGGGCCAAAACACAAATGAGTGTCCAATGATCCAAATATTAATGAAGGAATCACCTGAAAGAGAATTAAAGTAAATACTCAACCAGTGACGGACGGACATACGTCTCAAACCCTACAGAATCCCATCTACCAAGCAAGGATGCCTGTGTGGCTGAAATGAATGGGACTTGTAGAATTAGCCATTTAGACCCAAGTGTGAGATACATTTTTTCCAGACGGATGTGAATTGAAACCTTGAAAGGTATGTCCCGTCCTGATTAATGAGGAGAGGGCCTGAGGATGTGGTCCTGACGGATATACGTTTTCTATATGCCGACACTGGCCATACGTTCTTGGAACTGAATGGCCCTAACCACATCACTCTCCCCTTGTCTAATTGCTCACACTTAGATTTCTCTATTAATATTCTAATTTTTTGTTTGATGAGGGAAACATTGGTATTGTGAAGACCACCCGGCTTTACTCGGCTATCTGATACCCCCTCCCCAATCCGAAGAACCAGGATAAAGGAGAAAATAAAGGCCAACTTAACCAAGCACTTCTCGTACTGTGAAAATGGGACCTTATCCAAAGCCTCCAAAATCCAAGACAATATATGGAGGGTTATTGGTCTCCTTGAACCTCTTTGGGGCTTGATCCTAGAAGACCTTCTAGTAGCTGTGAGTCTTGGTTATGTCCCTATGCCGGAAGGTCCTAAAGAAGAAGGCTAAACCTTCTATCTCTTTTTTGATGCTCGAGTCGACCTGATTCATGTAGGAACACAATAAACTCTAGAAGACCTGATACTAGATTAGGGAAACTTTGTTCTTTTGAGAATAATTCCCATTTATTCCAACAGGTCTGTATGGACAATGAACTCTGAGCTCCATCACTCTGGGCGAATGTCTTCCCATAGCTCCTCTCCTACCCGATGTGGGAATCCTCTGCAACATCGACCAGGTTTCTGAAATGCTGAGAGCGTGACAGAGAATCTAAGTTCTCCAGACCTGGTATATGTTTGGCCTTCAGACAGATATTATAGCACATGTACCAAGCCTAGATTGTCACAGAGACACCATATCCGTTAGCTAACCTCGGCCCCCATAGAGAGATAAAAATAAAGGGAAGATGTCCAGGAATACCGTATTCTTCATAAAGGAAGAGGAGATCCAATCCTCAGGCCAAGTTGCTGAAATCCATGAACCTTGGAAAAAGCCCCACAACCTTTGCTTCCCGATGCGTCGGTAACAGTTGTAACTGAGTGTTCTCTATGAAATCCTCCTCCCACCTGGTATTGCCATTAAATAGGTAAGAAATCTGTCCCAGACTAAAAGATCCTCCTTGACCTCCTGATTAATCCTAATATGCCAATTAGGGTTCTTAATGCCTATTGTCAGGTTGCAGAGTCTATGTGTAAAGACCCTACCCATAGGGGGCACTCTTGTAGCGAAGGGTAACAAACCAATCAGAGACTGTGAATTCTCAGGGTAAGTTTTTTACAAGCCAGAGCTGATTTTACAAGCTGATTTTTATGTCATTTCTAAATTTCACTATCTTGTCCGCTGGCAAACCGAACTTCATTTCCCAGGAGTCGATATGGATGCCCAGAAAGTGTTGGAGCTACTGACTTCTCAGCGGCAATTGGCACCCCAAATTTGCCAGCGACAAAATGAAAAGCTTTAAACAGTTTGGAACAGATATTTTCGCCTGCAGGACCGATAAATAAAAAATCGTCTAAATAATGTAAAAGCAAATTAGAACCTGACACCTCCCGAACCCCCAATTCTATAAAGGAAGGAAACATAATAAAAACAGGAAATAGAGCAGCCGATTGGTAAACGGCCATCGAAATAAAGATAACCATCGAACTGAAAACCCAACAGGAGCAGACGAAATGCGGAGTTAATTGGACATTAAAGAACCAGAGCCACTGAGATTTATCAGCTCTAACGCCTTGTCCAATGTGGCACAATTCACTTTACAAACCTCCGGATCAATAGAATCATTAACCAGGGACCTGGGGGAAGGACAGGTGATGGATCAACCTGAATTTGTTTGGTTCCTTTTTGGGGACCAAACCTAAAGATGGCAACACAAAATTGTCATAAGGGGGAAAAACAAAGGGGACCAGCCACCCTGCCAGAGCCGACCTCCTTACTGCCGGAGCCGACCTCCTTATCGATTTCCCCCCCGAACGATATCATCCGATATCCTATTTACATTACCATCAAAGGGATCCAGAACCCAAAGCTAAAGCCCAATTCAAGGATCCTGGAATTCAGACGTCTTGGATACCCCATTAAATACGGCTGCAATTCTAGCAGCTTCACTGGGGTTATCAGACTTTGTGTTCCGGGCTTCCCAGGTCGCTTTGTTGCTGGGCATCTGGATGCTGGATAATGTCCTCCACAGTTCGCACGTTCGGGACGAAAACGACAATTCTGTTGCCATTTGCACTTTCATTGTAAGCTCAACAACTATCGACTTTATGGTAATAACATTAGACTGGAAGGCTTGAGCCGTATAAGAAATCATTGAAAGCCACAAGTCTACGTCTTTTACTCCATAACGCAGGTCTTAATCTACGTCTTTTACTCCATAACGCAGGTCTTAATCTACGTCTTTTACTCCATAACGCAGGTCTTTATGAATTGATTTCTTTTGACGGAATCGTCGTCGTAAAAGAACCAACCTAAACCACCAAATGACTTAAACGCCTCTAAGACAATGTCTAGATGTTTAAATAAACCAGGAGCCATTTCAGGGAATCAGTTTGTCAGAATGTTAGACTACAGTGAGCCTGTAACCAATTGGTAAAGGACCTTCCATCTGGCTCCTTTCCCCTGGCTCCTTCCTGGAAATCTCCTTAGCCATAGGTAGCAGGGACAGCAAGTCAATGTGTCCACCCCTACACCACACTCGATAAGTGCACTCCCAGGGGGGTCACTTTACATGTCAGAACATCCCTATAACCGCCCTCATCAACCCCAACATTATCCCTGGTACAGTGGGAACTAGGGGCTTCCCATAATTATCTATGGAATTAAATCCATCCAGTTACCTGCTCCTGGGACAGCGTTACTTTCAGCTACACTGTTACCATCCATGTTTAAGGGTTGACTTGGCTCAACTAAATCCTGTGCCCCGTGCAGATAATCTTCATAGAGATCTGGTGAAGAAACTGGCCATTGTGATAAACGAGGGGTCCAGCGAGGGATTTATTACTATGGGTTTAACATGGGCATGATTAGAGATGGAAGGGAACATTCCAGATGTAAAGGAGACATTGACTATGTGGGTGTGTATAGGGGCAGCACATGGTCATAGTGTTTCAGTAATACAGACCCGAGACACTGTATGTATAGTGTATACTGTATGGAATGTATGGACTGTACTGTGTGTATTGTATATACTGCATGGAATGTATGGACTGTACTGTGTGTATTGTATATACTGCATGGAATGTATGGACTGTACTGTGTGTATTATATAATGTACAGTACATACCGTATATACAATACATACAGTACAGTCTGCAGAAAATGTGGGTACTTTCATATTAAACACGGGTGTTTCACAAGAAAAATTCACATTGCCAAGTTGTGTCAGGGTGTGACAATGTTTAATAGCCGTAAACATTATGTAGCAGAAAGCTGGAGAGGATGGCAGTTATGGTCCAGATAATATAACTATGTGAATCCTGTATAGATAGACAGTGATAATGTTACATTATTATAATGTTGGTAACAATGATTATTTGGTTATATGGGATGATTAACATTCTCTTTGGTATCATCTGCCCAGACTGTAAGATAAAGAGCGTGACTGCCACCTAGTGGCCACACTAATAAAATTGCTGAATCAGCACAGAAATGACTTTTTCCAACTAAGTTAAGGGCCCCAGGGACCCATAAAATTGTCTGACATGAGACATAATACAGAGTGGGTGAAGCCCAAAAAGACCTAGCCAATGGCCTTGTCGAGGTTCAGTTAGCCAATGGCCTTGTCAAGGTTCAGTTAGCCAATGGCCTTGTCAAGGTTCAGCTAGCCAATGGCCTTGTCAAGGTTCAGCTAGCCAATGGCCTTATCAAGGTTCAGCTAGCCAATGGCCTTGTCGAGGTTCAGCTAGCCAATGGCCTTGTCAAGGTTCAGTTAGCCAATAGGTTCAGTTAGCCAATGGCCTTGTCAAGGTTCAGCTAGCCAATGGCCTTGTCAAGGTCCAGTTAGCCAATGGCCTTGTCAAGGTTCAGCTAGCCAATGGCCTTGTCGAGGTTCAGCTAGCCAATGGCTATAGGTCGTTATATTAGAGGGGTATATAGATTTATATATATTTTATTACATTATACATACACATTATATAGGTCGTTATATTAGAGGGGTATATAGATTTATATATATTTTATTATATATTTTATTACATTATACATACACATTATATAGGTCGTTATATCAGAGGGGTATATAGATTTATATATATTTTATTACTAATATAACTAGGAGAAAAACAGATAGAGGAAAAACGGCTAATATAACATCCAAACCAAAAGTCTATGAAGAAAAATCAGCAATCAGACAAAAGGGATAAAATCCATTTCTTCATTTAAACCACCGGGATTTAGAGTTTTTAGGGTGAAAATACATCGAGTTTCTGCTCGTAATAGTGCATTTTCCAGGTCTCCACCTCTGATACTCATGCTCATCTCTAACAAACCCATACACCTTAGACCCTGTGTTCTGCTCTGATGGGATTCCAAAAAATGTTTTGCCACGCTGGTAAGCGTGGTGTCAGTAGTATTTTCTCTAGTCGCCAATCTAATATTAGACAGATGGCATGCCAATCTAGATTTTAATAGTTGGCTGGTTTTCCCAACATAAATTTTGTTGCATGGACAAATCAATGCATATATCAGATTTTTCGATTTACAGTTAAAATACTTACTGACCTTGAATATATTCTTCCCATCTGAGCTAGAAACACTTGGTCGATTGTCCATAAATTGGCAGTAAATGCACCCCCCACAAGGGAAGGTGCCCGTCAGTCGTATACCCCTCTGAACTCTGCACTATTTTATACATTATTAAATGACAGACCATCCACCAAATGACAAATACAATCTGTACATGTGTACACAAGATAAAGGAGCTGCCATACTATTAACTCTGCACTATTTTATACATTATTAAATGACAGACCATCCACCAAGCTACCAGGGATTTAACTGTGAGATCCGGTGCTATAAGGCTGGTCAATATCTCAATGCATCAGCAGGTCAGCTGGTTGGACAATGTCTCCAGGAAAAACCTGGAACTACAACTCTACCCCCGCACACACCCTGTCTGATTGATTATAATGGGACTGGATGGGGAATGAAGATTTATCTCATTGGCAATGTGTAACCCTTTACATCCCATATCCTGGACTCTGTTACAGGATCACTGGGCCCCTGGGAGGAGCTTTTAGGGCCCACTTTGTGCCTCTGACCTGCTCCTAGTGGTCAGATTTCCAGATGTACAGGGGAGCGTAAGATTCATATTTTACTTGTCTCTATTGGCCATTATAATACTTATTATTGTTTTATTATTATTATCTTTATTATTCTGTTTATTATTATTATATTTATTATTAAGGAACATCAAGGTTGGTATGGGTCGTATTCTATGAATCTGTAAGATCCAGTGGTAGTGGGTCAAAAAGTGTCTCCTCAGTTTTGATCTTACATCCTACCAGGACCTGTATCTGAATAGGAGAGATCTTGGTATAAACGTATAAACCAATACGGCGGGAGTGACACAGGTTTACATGGATTCAAATGATAAGTACAGATGATAGATATAGAAAATAGGTATAGATGATAGGTGTGAATTATAGGTATAGATGATAGGTGTAAATTATAGGTATAGATGATAGGTGTGAATTATAGGTATAGATGATAGGTGTGAATTATAGATGTAGATGATAGGTGTGAATTATAGATATAGATGATAGGTGTGAATTATAGATATAGATGATAGGTGTGAATTATAGATATAGATGATAGGTGTGAATTATAGGTATAGATGATAGGTGTGAATTATAGGTGTAGATGATAGGTGTAAATTATAGATGTAGATGATAGGTGTGAATTATAGATGTAGATGATAGGTGTGAATTATAGATGTAGATGATAGGTGTGAATTATAGATATAGATGATAGGTGTGAATTATAGGTATAGATGATAGGTGTGAATTAAAGGTATAGATGATAGGTGTGAATTATAGGTATAGATGATAGGTGTGACGGCCACCCCAGCAGTTACAAACTTCTCCATCTTGGTTATTTACATGATATAATAGTGTACATTGGTCCTGTGTGAGAGCGTGTGGGCTGTTCGTTTTGGTAAGACCTGGTATTCCTTCCTGTTGTGTGGTCGTCGGCTCGCTCACGGGGCTTGGCTGTCGTGTTTCCCGGGGCGGTGTCCCTCGGCAAGGACCTAGTTGCAGTGGAACAATAAATAGAGCCAAGAGATATAAAAAATGGTGGTATATTGAAGCAAACATATGACATACATCACGATCAATCCCTAATACCCCTCCGGTGGAGTACAGTTGTTAACCCAGTGGTTGGCCGTTCCGAGTCCCCTGGACTATCAAGCTAGCTGTGGCTCCACATGCTCTTGGGATCCGTTTAGGAAGGTAGGTGTATATCCCCAAGTCACTGTTCCGTATCTTCAAACACTGCGTGTCGCTTCTCCACCGGTACTGGGATGATAATACGTCACAACATAAAAGTCACTCTACGCCGTTTCGCTACCGGAGGGCGTGAAGTTATTATTAACTTGGATCTCAAACTTTAACTCGCATTCCCGAGTTTTTAGGTGCGGCGCCACACCGGAGGGACTGGGTAAGACCACCATTGGGGTTATCGGTCGTGATTAAAAATTAGAGGGGTATATAGATTTATATATATTTTATTAACATTATAATATTACATTATATAGGTCTGTTATATTAGAGGGGTATTATAGATTTTTATATATTTTATTACATCTATACATATACAGTAGATAGGTCGCTATATTAGAGGGGATATAGTTTATAATATTGATTACATTATACATATACACTATATAGGTCGTATATTAGAGGGGTATATAGATTTATATATAGTTATTACATTATACATATACATTATATAGGTCGTTTTATATGAGAGGGGTATATAGATTTATATATATTTTATTACATTATACATTACCACATTATAAGTCGTTATATTAGAGGGGTAATAGAGTTAATCTATAATTTTTTGATAACATTATACATATACATATATAGGTCGTTATATTAGAGGGGTATATAGAATTTATATATATTTTATTACATGTTATACATACAACCAATTATATAGGTCGTGATATCAGAGGGGGTTATGATAGATTTATATATATTTTATTACTAATAAACTAGGAGAAAAAGATAGAGGGAGAAAAACGGCTAATATAAAAATTCAGTATTTATTATATTTAAAATCTATATCAAAAAAGTATACAAAAGGTAAATTGAGAACATGTGCAACGATAATTATATAATCAGTGTTGCAAATAGTCAGTACATCAGGCATGTAGATATAGCCAAGCCTATACCCCCCTACACATTATAAGAAATTCATACAGACTCCGATCCTCCCCAATACTTATCAGTCACAAAAAGTCACGTGTCGTCCAGCTATGCCGGCAGTCAGGACACTGCATAGAAGTAACAATGGTAAGAATTAGATGGACAATGCCATAATTCGAGCGAGACCCATGAGGGAGGACCAATTAGGTGAGGGAAGCACCCCAAAACGCGTTTCGCCTCCAAAGGGGCTTTTTCAATGGCGTTACTTTCGGCGTTGAACACGCCGAGTAAATGTACGCGGGATACGGTCAGCTGCTCTCAGATACGTCAAGGATCATGTGACGTTACCCAATTGTCGGCTCCAATCACGTGGAGCCAATCCAAAACCACTCTGCAAGGTTCCCCTTACTTCATAGTAATTCAATTCAAATATACACTCATTTACCATGAAAAACCTAAAATTAATGTGTCACCATCAGTGCTGTTTTGACGCTAATATCATGGCACAAAAATACAGGCAGGTCGTTTCCTATAATCAGGAGAAGCACACATTAAAATGAAGGACTCGATACACTTGTTTTCCGTCTGATAAACACTAACATTCGTAGTTGGATATAAGTATTTCAAAAGTTCCTTATAATCAGATATCGTTAGTCAGTATAGATTCCGATTCTATGTCACTGTCTATCAAAAAACCCATAAGCGCTCTATTCTTCAAACCGAAATAAGTCAGAGAAGTATACAACAGGAGAAGAAGATTCCAAAAGATCTCTGCGTGCCTTCCAGCAATTAGTCATTAAGGAACAGTTGTCACATCGTATCCATAATCAGCTGTCGCTGGAAATATGTACAGGAACATATCACGAAAATACAAATCAAAAAGGTTGATCCAAATCAAGTAAACGATCCTTCCATTATTCAGCGTGCTATTAAAGTCTCGCCAAAGGAACCATAGTTTCCGGGATACTCAAGATCATTGGACAGTTAGAAACTCAGATAGCGATCCAATTATAGCAACATCCAAACCAAAAGTCTTGAAGAAAGAAATCGCAATATCAGACAAAGGATTAAAATCCATTCTTATTAAACCACCGGGATTAGAGTTTTAGCGTGAAATACATCGAGTTCTGATCGTAATAGTAGCATTTTCCAGGTCCTCCACCTCTGATACTGCATGACTCATCTCTAACAAACCCATACACCTTGCACCCTGTGTCTGCTCTGATGGGGATTCCAAAAAATGTTTATGCCACGCTGGTAAGGTGGTGTCAGTAGTATTTCTCTAGTCGCCCCAAATCTAATATTAGACCGATGGCATGCCCATCGAGATTGTAATGTGGCTGGTTTTCCCAACATAAAGTTGTTGCATGGACAAATCAATGCATAGATCAGATTTTTGAGTTACAGGTGTTTAAATTACTTACTGACCTTGAATATATTCTTCCCATCTGAGCTAAAAAACTTGCGATTGTCCATAAATTGCAGTAAATGCACCCACAAGGGAGTTGCCCGCAGTCGTATCCCCCTCTGACAAGCAAAAGGTTTCTGGAAAGCTGCTTTTACCAGCTTGTCTCGAAGTGTTCGGGACATCTCTCGCTGTGTAATAGAGGTGTCAAGAGGGTTTGATGGTTTAACGAAGTTAGTAGAGTCGTGATCATTTGTAAGTAAATGCCAATTTTTTTTGTATCCCCTTCTCTCACATCCCCACCTTGTGTGTGTCTTTCGTTGATCTAACTCTCGCCACCTTTCCACAGGGGGAAGTTTGTCGGGTCTTTTTGGATACAGCAGGTCAGACTTAGTGAGAAACGTGGGAGTGGCCCGCAAAACGACAAGTCTTCATAAGTCTATTAGCGGTACCCCCGATCGTGTCGTCTGGTCTAGACAACAATGTCGCCTCCCTCACATATCTCTTTGTCTCGTTACAATTCCGTTACACTCTCAGAAACTGACTATCTGGGGATCCCTTTAAGTAGAGATGGCGTATGTGCACTATCATAGTGCCCAATTAGGGTATTCGGGGCTGTCGGCCTTTCTTGAATAGTGATGTGATCAAAGAATCCGTTCTCTTTAGGACTAGCAGGTCCAAAAACTCTACCTGTGTGAGGGAGATATGACCTGTGTGTCCTGGGAAAATATTAAAACTGATGTGTATTTAAAACATTGAGGAACCAAAATATAAAAATAATTGTACGTAACATCGGCACTTTACTTACAAAGATCAGACTCTAACTAACTTATTAACCATCAAACCCTCATTAAAGCGAGGAGATGTCAGAACCTCAGGAGACAAGTGGTAAAAAGTCATTTTTCCAGAAAACCTGTTGCTGCAAGAAGGGGTATTTTATACTACTGACCCGGGCACCTTCCCTTGTGGGGGGGGGGGAGGGTCTGCATTTGCTGCCAATTTGATAGGGGATACAAGTTCGACCAAGTGTTTCTAGACTAACGATGGGAAGAATATATTCAAGGTCAAGTAAGTATGTTAACCTGGTAAATCAAAAAATGTCTGATAAATGCATTTGATTTGTCCATGCCAACAAAATTTATGTTGGGAAAACAGCCAACTATTAAAATCTGATTTGGCATGCCATCTGCGTCTTAATATTTAGAGTGGCGACCTAAGAGAAAACTACTATGACAACACGCTTACCAGCGTGGCAAAACATTTTTTGGAATCCCATCAGAGAAGAACAAGGGTCTAAGGGTTGGTGTATGGTTCTGGTTAGGAGATGAGCATGAGATCAGAGTGGGAGCCTGTAAAATGCTACTATTACGAGCAGAAACTCATGTATTTTCACCCCTAAAGAACTCCTAAATCCCGGTTGGTTTAAATGAAGAGAGGGGGGTAGAATGGAGAAATGGATTTTATGCCCCCTCCTTTTTGTCTGATTGATGATTTTTCGTAATGACGTTTGGTTTGGATGTGCTTTATAATTGGATCGCTATCTGGAGTTCTAACTGTGCTGATCTTGAGTATCCGGATATGATTCCTTTGCCGAAGATTATAGCACGTGAATATGAGTGATCGTTTACTGATTTCGGATTCAACCTTTTTGATTGATTTCTGGAAATATGGTTCTGTAATATTTACAGCGGACGGCGTTGATTATGGATACGATGGGACACTGATTCCTATATGGGACTAATTGCTGGAAGGCAACGCAGAGATCTTTGGTCTTCTAATGTTGGTATACTTCCTGACTTATTTGGTGAAGAATAGAGTAGCTTATGGTTTTTTGATATGACAGTGACATAGGATTAGGATATATACTGAAGAACTCTATCTGTGATTGAATGGACTTTTGAAATACTTATATACAAAACTATCGATGTATGTTTTCAGCGTAATAAACCAGTGTATAGATCCTCATGGTAATGGTGCTTCTCACTGATTATAAGGATACGCCCATGCCTGTTTTGTGCCATGATGGAGTAGCGTCAAAAGCATATGTGAACCATTATATTATGGGTATTTTGTAAATCTGATATGGAGTTGATACTATGAAGTAGTAAGGGTTAACTCTCAGGAGTGTTTTGATTGGCTCCAGCTTGATGGACGCCGGTCACATTGATCCGTGACGTATCTGATCAGATGACGTTTATCTCGTACATTTAAACTCGGCGGGTCAACGCCGAAAGTAGCGCCCATTGAAAAAGCCCCTTTGGAGCGAACACGCGTTTTGGTGTGCATCCCTCACCTATTTGGGCTCCCTCATGTCTCTCTCGAAATTACAGGTTTCTCTGGTTGTGAAACAATCGTACAAAGAGACACCATTGTCCTGTGTTGGTACAAAGGTAGAATTGTGTATATTATAATATAAACACTGTGTGGGGACGCAGTTGCCTGGTTGTGGAAACAGCAATCGTACAAAGAGGACACATTGTACTTGTGGGTACAAAGAGTATAGAATGGTGTATATTATACACATATAAAACGGTGTGGGACAGTTTCTATGGTTGTGCTAACAATCGACAAAGAGGACAAACATTTTTGTCCTGGTGTGGGTATAAAGAGTAGAATTGGTATATTATAAGTATAACACGGTGTGGGACAGTTTCTCTGGTTGTGATAACAATCGTACAAGAGGACAAAAGTGTCCTGGGGGGTCGTGTACAAAGAGTAGAATGTGTATATTATATATAACACGTGACGGAGTTTCTCTGGTTGTGATAACAACGTAACACAGAGACAAAACATTGTCTGTGGTGGGGGATAAAGAGTAGAATTGTGTTATTATTATATATAAACACTGTGTGTCCGCGTAGTTCCCATCCCCCTGCCGTCTTTGTGATTAACATGTACACAAGAGACACAACCCCATTGTCCTTGTGTGGATAAAGACGAGTAGACATTTGCGCTACTATCTATAGTAAGTTGTGAACACACCTTGGTTTACGTTGTGTGGCGTACAGTTTACTCTATGGTGTGTGTGATAAAAACAATCGTACCAAAGATGGTAGCAACATTGTACTGTTGTGGGTAATAAAGAATTAGTAGAAACTCTGTGTTATCCTTTAGTAATTATTTACACACTGTGTGGTAGTTTCTCTGGTTGTCTTCGGAATACCCTCAACCACGTGTCCGTTACTTGACCAACGACGACAAAGATGTCGTTGGGCGGTATCAAGAGAGCATTTAAAGAATTTTGTGTATATTATAATAATCAACACTGTGTGGGACAGTTTCTCTGGTTGTGAAACAATCGTACAAGAGACAACATTGTCCTGTGGGGGTATAAAGAACTAGAATTTGTGGATATTTATAATATAAACTGTGTGTGTGGTACAGTTTCTCTGGTTGTTGTGCTAACAATGTACAAGAGACAAATTGTCCCTGGCGTGTGGGTACAAAAGAGTAGAATTGTTGTATATTATAATATCACACTGTGTGGACAGTTTCTCTGGTTATCTTGATGTTGTGTGTACGGATAATCATCGTATGCAAAAGAGGACACACATTGTATCCTGGAGGAGATGCCCGCCGGGGGTAAGTAACAGAATTAAGAATTGGTATTTATAATACACGACAATGTGTGTGGTTTACACAGGTTTCTCTGGTCTATGTGAGTATTAAAAGCCAAGTCGTTCACTAAAAGAGATACAAACTATTGCATCAGGACTGTTGTGCGGTACATACAGAGATGACGAATTGTTGTAATATTATAATATAACACAGTTGTGTGGGACAGTTTCTCTGGTGTTGATAACAATCGTATGCCAAAATGAACAAGCCATTGTCCGGGTGTTGGATGGCTGTATTTGTTGGGTACAAAGAGTAGATGCTGGTTTGTATCACTGTTAGCTTACTAAGGCCCTGTGGTGTAGTTTTCTCTGAGTTTCTGTCGATTACTAAGCAATTCGTTACTAAGGAGCAGAAAACATGTGCAGTGTGGGTATAAAGAGTAGATTGTGTATATATCAATATAACACTATTGTGGCCAATGGTGGGGTAGTTGACTCGGGTTGTCGCTATACAATCGTACAATTACGAGAGCACCTAGATGTCCTGTGTTGAGGTTATTAAAGAGATAGAATTGTTATATTATAATATAACACTGTGTGGTATCTAGCTCTTGCTGTATGGCCACGATCGTCACCGCTCATTAGCTACCGTACAACATTGTTTTTTTTTTTGTCCTCCACTCCTGTGGTGCGGGGGCGTGATAAAGAGTGAGACATGGTCGGCTTGTAGTATTATCAATATAACCTGTTGTAGGCACTGAGAGTTTCTCGTAGGCCGTGATGTAGTATCCAAAATCCCGTAGCGAAAGGGAACAACACATTCGTACTGTGGTCGGGTATAAAGAGTAGAATGTGTATATTATCAAAAGTATAACGCATGGGGACCAGTTTACGCCCACGCGTGTTTGGTCGGAGTAACAATCGTACAACAACTTGGATGAAAAACCATTGGTACTGTGTGGGTACAAATGAGCAATAGAATATGTGTATATTCAGTATGACCTTCAATCGAAACAACTTGTGTGGGACCAGTTTCTTCTGGTTGTGTCCTTGATAACTAAATCGTAATAAATTTCTAGAACGGAAACATTGGTCCTGTGTGGGTACTAAATAGATCCAGAATGTGTCAATTAGATAATTAAACCTTCCTGGGTGGGACAGTTTCTCTCGGTTGCTGTTTTCGATAGACAATACAAGATACCAAAGAGAGGGACCAATCATGTCCTGTTGTGCGGTATCAAGTATGAAGTGTTGTCTATGTATTAATATACACACTCTGGGTGCTTTGGTATTGTTTTCGTCGGGTTGTGATAAGACAAGTCCCGTATCAAAGGCAGGATCTTTGTTTTGCTATACGTCATTGACTAGAGGTCTTGAACGTTGAGGCCACAGTGATGTGGGACCCTGGCATGTGGGAGTATTGTAAAGTTGTCTGGTTTACTGGCTCTTCACCCCACAGCTTTGTCACCCTCTCATCGGGTACTAACCACATATAGTGCTTTCGTAGAACGACTCGGCTCCCTTACTTCCACTATGCTATGTATGCCTGTAAGTGGACCTAGATCAAAACGGACCAACATGCTGACTGTCTGTATCACACATTCTCTATTGATATTATGAGACCAGAGGATTTTAGGTGTTATACCAATCATTCGAAATGACAAATACAATCTGTTACATTGTAGTACACAAGATAAAGTGAGCTGCTCATATTACATTGATTAACCTGGCAAGCTATATTTCAATTAGATATTGTAAACTGACAGATACCATTCACCACTCCCCAATTGATTCAAATTACCTATTATCTGTACATCGCCTGTAAACAAGATACAAAGTGAGCTGCCTCACTTCTCCCTGTACTTTAACAACCATGTTGCACATATTCGTGACTATACTTATTAAAATGACTGGCTACTCAACTCCACCATATGGCCTAACAACGGGCAATTTGTAACTAGTGGAGATCCGGTGCTATACGGCTGGTCAATAAAATTTTCTCAATGCTCTCAGCTCGTCGTCATTCACGTAAGAAGCAGGTCAGTGGGGGTGTGTGGGACAATGGACTTACAGGAAAAACCTGGGTTTGGGATAACTTTACAACACTGACCCTCCCGGCACTTCAGCACCCTGTAATGATTGAGTTCCTAATGCGATATGGATGGGGAACCATGGAAGATTTATATCATGGCCTATCGGTCGGTAACATTTACATCCCACCATTCCTTGGGGAATCATGTTACAGGATCCACTGGGACCCCTGGGAGGAAAGCTTTGGATGGGCGTCCACTGTGTGCACGCCTGAACCCTGTGTGCACTCTTTAGTCTTTCGGTCAGATTTACCATGAGTATAACAGGGGTGCGTAAGATTCATATTTTAACTCTTGTATCTATTGGCCATTATGTAATACGTTATGATTTGTTGATTATTTTTAGTACTTCCTCTTACTAATTCTGTTTAATCTTATTATTATGAGTCTTAGAGATTTAACCGGAACATCAAGGTTGCGTGTATGGGCGTTGACTTCCCTAGGAATATCTTGGTTAAGCTCCCAGTTGGTAGTGGGTCAAAACGTGTCTCCTCAGGTTTTGATATTTAACATTCCTACCAGGACATCGTATAGAATAGGAGATTGATCTTGGGTATAAAGACGTAGAACACGCAAAACGGCGGGAGTGAAAAAGGGGTTGCTTGTTTGCTTAACCATGTGCAATGTCCAAGTGAGGTAAGTACAGACTGATATGATATAGAAAATAGTATCAGTGATAGGTGTGAGTTATAGGTATAGATGACTAAGTGTGAAATTATCGGCTATAGACGAAGGTGTTGTCCTGTGTGACATGCTAAGGATTGTATACGATGATGTAGGTACGTCTGGTCTAAGTTTATAGATGGTAGTGATAGGGTGTCGTCGAATTAGTAGATAATAGATTCGGAGACTCCAGAGCTCGGGGTTTCGTGAATTTAGAGATATAGATGACGGAGGTGTTGAATGTATCGATATAGAGATAGGTGTGATATATCGCGTACAATATCGAGTGATATGGCTGTCCGACTTATTCTGGCGGTTGCACTTGATCAGCGTGATAGACAGAAACTTAGGGTGCTAAATTTAAGAGTGTAGTGATGATACGGCCAATTTTGGGTGAATTTATAGGATTGCAGGTAGATAGGTGTGATCTTATAGAGAAGATGGTAGGTCGTGCATTTACTTTAGTATATAGGATGATAGGATTTATCTCTGTCCAGGTGAAGTATCGGTATAGATGATAGGTGTCGAGGTTTATAAGGTACGGAGATGATAGGTCCTTGTGATATAGGTATAGCAGTGATAGGAAGGGTGTTGAGTATTCGTGAATTGTACTGCTAGTGGTATAAGATGATTAGGTGGTGAATTATAGGTACAGAGGATAGGCTGTGATTATCAGGTGATTAGATGATCGGTGTCGCCGTATTACCAGGTAGAATATAGGTATAAGAGATAGGTGCTAACATTGATAGATGTAGATGATTAGGTCTGTTGTGAATTATAGATTAGAGATGATAGGTTTTTTGTGCATTATAGGTATAGATTGATACGTGTGTGAATTATAGATTATTAGATGAGTAGGTGTGAATATAGCCATATATATGCATAGGTTGTAAATTGAATAGCGTAGTTACGATGTAGGCCCTGTTACAGTAGTAGGGTAGATGAGAAGGATAAGGGTCCTGTGAATGTCTATAGAGAGGTATAAGAGATGGGTAGTAAAATTATAGGTATAAGATTGATGGGTGTAAATATCGATAGAGATGAATTACGGTGTAAAATTATAGATATAGTGATAGGTGTACATTATAGGAAGATGATAGGTGTGAATTATAGATATAGATGATAGGTGTAAATTATGAGGTATAGATGGAATAGGGCAGTTGTGAATGATTATAGTATACTATGTGATTGATAGGTGTGCTGAACTTTCATAGGTATTAGCTGATAGGTGTAAAATTATAGATATAGATGATAGGTGTGAATTATAGATATTAAGATGATTAGGTGTGGAATTATAGGTATAGAAGATAGGGTGTGAATTATAGATATTAGATGATAGGTGTAAATTATAGTATAGATGATGGGTGTTGTAAATTATAGATATAGATGAGGAGGGGTGAATTTAGAAGGCATAAGATGATAAGGTGTGTGAATTATAGGTAAGAGGCTAGGTGTTGATTATAGGTTATAGTGATAGGTGCGTAAACGTTACGAGAAAGATGATAGGTGTAAATTTATAGATATAGATGTAAATGATAGATATAGAATGAATAAGGTTGTGAATTTTTTAATAGATTATAGATGATACCGCTAGGTATAGAATGCATGGGTGGTAAATCTATCAGATATAGATGGTTAGGAGTAAATTAGTAGATATAGATGAATATGGTGAATCTAATAGATTATAGATTGGATTCGTACGTATTGGATGATGGGTGTAAATTTCATAGATTAGATGGTAGGATGTAAATGTCAGACAATAGATGATAGGTGTGAATTATAGATATAGATGAATAGCTAGGATATAGATGATGGGTGTTCATCCTGTAAATTATAGATATAGCTTGCGGTATGGCAGGTGTATAAAGTATAGAATATAGAATGATAGGTGTATATTATAGATATAGATGATAGGTGTGAATATAGGATAGATGATAGGGTGTGAATTAATAGGTATAAAGATGGTGTTAAATTATAGATATAGATGATAGGAGGTTGTAAATTTGTAAATTATAGATTATAGATGATAGCTAGTATAGATGATTAGGTTGTAAATTATATGTATAGATGATATGTTTGATACACTATAGGGTATGTGAGATGATAGTGTGAACTATTAGATTATAGATGGTAGAGTAATATTATAGATATAGATTGTGATAGGTGTTTCATTATAGTACTAGAGAGTGACGTAGGGTTGTGAATTATAGGTTAAGATGTATGGTGGTGATTATAGGTATAAATGATAGGTGTGTAAATTATAGATATAGATGATAGGTGTAAATTATAGATATAGATGATATCTAGGTATAGATGATAGGTGTAAATTATAGGTATAGATGATGGTGTACATTATAGGTATAGATGATAGGTGTGAATTATAGGTATAGATGATAGGTGTAAATATAGGTATATATGATAGTGTGAATATAGGTATAGATGAAGGTGGGTAATTTATAGGTATTATGTGACTGAGGTACATGTGTTGGAATTATAGATAGAGTGGATAGTGTTTCCTCGGCCCTGTTTCCTTCTTCCCTTGTTACGCTAACCTTGATGTGTGCTAGTAAGCGCTCAGGCTCGAGCCGGAGTTATTCCGGGTGTGGGTGCGTGTGAAGGGGGTTGTGAAAAATTAAGGTATATATAGATGGGATAGGGTGTGAGGAGTATAGAGGGTATAGATGATAGGTGTGAATATAGATATGGATTGATGAGGTTTTTGCGTAAATATATTATTTTATAGATATAGAATAATATAGAGTCTGCTCATAACTCCGTCCCAAGTGTCGTTAAATTATATGACATCCGGTTGGATAAATTCTATCTCAAGTGTAATTAGAGTTGCATTTTTTTTTTTTCCATTCTTCTTAATAGGTTTCTTGTTTAAAGTATAGAATTATAAGATCCGAACTAGCTCCTTTAGGTTTTACCTCCTGGTCTTACTAGCCACTCTGTTACTCACGGGGCTTAAAAACGCCTTTACTAGCCCCGCTTAAGCTTTCAGGTCTGTAGATAAGCACCTGCCATACCTTTAGGATTATTTAGATGATAGCTCTCGTTATCCTCGATGATTAGGTTTGTTGTGTAAATTATAGCGTTTGTATTGTGAATATTTATTGTGGATTACGGGTGTTTTCCTCGTACTATGATCATCAGATGATTTAGTAGGTTTATAGATGTCGCACCCATTAGTTGTTAAATCTGTGGTTCCATGATATTGTTTAATGTTAAATTATTATAGGATATAGGATGACTGATTAGGCCCGGTATGTTACATAAAGTGATTAGCATAGTGCTATGCAGATATTCGATGGCAGAACCCCCCTCCTTCCTAACCGGGGTTTGTGTTAAACTCATTGGATAGCTAGGTATAGATGCCTAGGTGTGGAAATTATTCAGGTTTTTTATTACAGTGACCAAGATCCCGAATTACCCCTTCAAGTTTACTCCGTGAGTATTTAGAACTAGGCTATAGAATACACTATATAAAGCGATTCGCCTCATATAGCTGAGTGAAGAGAGCGTAAGAACGATAAGAAGCCAGGTGAGAATAATTCTGGCCTCATTAAGAACCCCCCCCCCCCAACGACAAAAAGAGACGCCCTACCGATGCTTGGAAGAAGTGTGGGCCGATAGTCGCTCATCCCAAGATAATGTTTATAGGTGTTATCGCCGCTTCATGCGTTTAGATAATTTTGGTGGGGGTTTCCTGTGTACGGGCTCCTTAAATTATGTAAGATTTTTTTAGCATATGATGGTTGTAAACATTCATTGAGATAATAAAGCTAGGATGATTTTGTATAGGCTAGGTCTCTAGATATGATGGGTTTGTGTACAGCTAATATATTGTATATGACTACTAGATGATTAGCTAGGTATTAACTCGAGCGAAGGATGAGTTGGTTTGGGGGTCGGGTCTGTTTGTTTGTGCTTGTATCATTTCTTAGTGTTGTATTAAAGTTACTTTTGTTGGTGTTTGGTTTCTTTTTGTATAATATATTCTAGATATAGATGATAGGGTGTTAAATTATAGGTGAATTCATGCTTATAGGCTTGATAGGTCTTGTGTTAGTAAATTATCGATATCGATCATCAGGTGTAAATTATTAGATAGATAAAGATGATGTGCGTTGTGATTGCATAGGTTTTCATAGATGATGAGCCGGTATATAATTATTAGGAGTTATAGATTCGATTTAGGCCTCACGTTTTGTTTTATGGTTTTACTTTTCTTGTTCTTTCAAATTATTTTTTTTAGACATAATAAGATATGTGTAAATTATAGGATATTAGTGATATGTGTAAAATTGATAGATGTATAGATATAGAGGGGGTGGAGGGGTGGGGAGAGGAGAGTAAGACGAAAATGGAACAAGAAAGGGTGGCGAGAGGACGGGTATTTTGTCAGTTGTATTTTTTCTGTTTGCCTGTATCACCTCACAATCTATGTTACTAATCCCCTTTGTAGATGTTATTACACAGACATCTTATGATGGTAGCGTATGTTTTATAGAAGAATTGGAGTTTTCGTGGATGGGGAATTTTTATCTTTCTTTTTTCTCTACCAAGGAACCACCGAGATACGCGCTTGCCTATGTCTTTAATTCATCTCATTATTTCCTCTCATTATAACTATTGTTTACTAGGATACAACGGGTTTCCCCCCCCCCCCGCTGGTATTTTAATTATGTCCACAGTTTTTTATCTCAGAAATTAGGGGTTAATAGGTATTAGAAGTGGGGTTGGGACTAGGCCATTTTTTTTTTTCTTTTTAAAATATGTGAATGATTTTTTTTTTTTTTCGTTATTTTTTTGTATCGTTCTCTATCTTTATAACACTTATCACATACTAGTATCTACTGTGCAAACTGTTGTATTTGTTACAGAACATATTGTTCCGGTGCAGGGAAAGGGTGCGAGAGATGGAATAGTGAACGTTTATTGTCTTTATACAACCTCCAATACTCTAATTTTCGCTCTCCTTTTTGTTACTACGTGTAACTTTTATACAGAATTATTGGGTAGGGGTAAGCTAACCTGTAGATCATGTGGACTGCTAATTTTTATTTTTGGTTCGTACAGTGTACTTGACGATTACTGTTCTTTTTTAGACAACCCCTCCAATTCCAATATGTTACTCAGCTTGGTAAAATGTTATTATCAGACAGTTGGTTTTTAGGGTCAGAATTAGTTTTTGTGGTTTTGGTTAAGGTTATGGATCGGAGGTCGAAGGACACGTTTTCATGTCTTGCGTTGTCTGGTGTGTGCCATATATATTGATTCGAAACGGCCAGACCACGTATGGGTGCCCACCATGTACATGTAAACTGCGACCCTGACCCTTTATACGCAGACATTATGGGTGAGGGGTAGGCGATAAAGGCGTTAGGATAGATGAGCTGCATTTGTCCGTCAGACTAGCGACCCTTCACGACCAACACGACCCCTCCGCCCTCCACCCCCCCCAAGACAGATGTTCGGGATAGATGTATAAGCTGATTCGTTGTTTTTTTTTATTCTTATTTATTCGCCGCCCACCCTTTTTCCCCCCCCCCCACGTGTGTACTGTGCGCTCCCTACGCATCTATGTCAAGACACTTATATGGTGTGCTTTGTGTAGGGTTTTTATAAATGTGTTTGGACTAGATGCATGGATTATTTATAGACACCCCATTACTTTTTACTTGCTTTCTATATTTAACGGCTACCGCCCCCCCTCACCTCACTCCGCCCTTACTAGTACATGTAATTACGTCCAATTTTGTTTGGGTCAGGGTTGATAAAGGGTTGAGACTAGTTCTCCCACTGTGTGTAATGCCACGCATTTTTTTTTTTTTACCAGATCCTTAGTCTGCTATACGGTTCCCGACGACCAGCGTTTCGTGTGTAACGTTTGTCCCTCTGCCAAAAAGCACTACACAAAACTATGCCCCTGTGCCTGCGTTCCCCCCCCCTGGTAGTCTCCCCCGTTTTACCCCCTATCTTCGACGAGTTAGACACCGTCCTTGCTCTTTGTAGGTTCGTTGTACCTATGACCTGTACTATTTTTTTGCCCCCCCCCCCCTGCTTATTTTTTACTGCCCCCCACCCTTGTATCAGACCACCTATCTATATCACATGTGCCCCTTGTGCCATTTTGTTTAGTTTTGGTTATTAGTTTTGTTACAAGTGGTACCCCTTTTGTCGCCCCCATGAGGGGGATGTCCTGTAATCTCGTACTCGGTTTTTTTTTTGTTTGTTTTTCTGTTTACTTTTCGAGTGTGCGCACCCTGTCCCCCCAATTCTTTGGAGCCCGGTGAATTTTATTAGGCGCCAGGCACTGGACCTGTGTGTGTGGATGTTGGGTGAGGTCGGACTTTTATTTCATGTGATCTGGACAATAATTCACTATTTAGTATTTTGGCTTTGTCCCTACCTTTTTGTATTAATGACATAGACCTCCAATATCATTTATCGGTTCTCTTTCACTTTATGCTTAACTGTGTTGAACCCAGCCCCCCATCCGTATATACAGTAGATATATTCATCCCATCACCACAGAAACATTATGCCCCCCCCCCCCCCCCCACCAGTTCCCAACTCCCCCACCCCTTTTTTCAACCCCCTTATTCATATTCACTATAATCTGCATTCTCACTCCTTCTTTTTAGCTGATGGGTGTCCAGTTTTTGTTTTTTTCCCCCTGTGTTTTGCTGTTGATTTTTTTCTTTGATTTTTTTTTTTTTTATTTTGTTTATTATGTGGGACTAACCCCCCTATGTATATTGGAAGTTTTTATTTTCTTTTATACAACCTCCAATACTTTATGTGTTTTGTTTTAGCTAATGTTCGGAAACTCCTTACCCCATCCCAACAGATCATTTTTTTTCGACCATAGTATGGGTCTAGTGTATAAGGTACAGCGTCTTTGGTGGTTTTGTTTTGGAAGAGTCCTGGACTTGTTTATTGTTGTTGCCGTTCCTTTTCGTATGCCCCTTTCCGGGTTATCTCTCTGTTTTTGTTCTCCCGCCGGGTCCTATCCTACCCCCCCACGTCTTTTCAAGACTATTGTTTTTTTAGTACCCGTTTTATAGCCCGCGCTTTGGTATCTCAACGTTATAACACATTGAGGGGGGTTAGAGATATACCTAAAAGGTGCCTGTGTGTGGATCGAGAGGGGTTGTGTTATGTCTGTGTTTTGTTTTTTTTTTGTTTTGTTTTTGTTTTCTGTGGTGTTTTTTTTGTTTTTTGGGCGGGCCCCTTTGGCCTCTTTTTGCACCCTGGTTGGAATAAAATATGGTACTATGTAATGTAATAAAGAACATTAAGGGTAGGGTTTAGAATGGTTGGGACGATAGCGGATGGGACGGATGTATGTTATTAGAACCTTTTACGACATTAGTGGGTAAGTATAAAAGGTTGGAAAGGATGGAAGCCGATGGGGACGTTATGTTCTCTTGCTGATGAGGCAGAGTCCCGTTCTATACTCATGGTGTACTATTGTAACTGTTATACAGACATTTATGGGGTAGGGTTGTATAAAGGTCCCTCCCTTCCATTGGGCGTGAGGCAACGAGCCCTAGCACTTTGGGGAGTGTAGCCCGTCCTCCACAGAATTATGTTTGTCTCTTTATTGACAACCCCCACCTCCAATTACTTGTATACCTTGTAACTGACATTTTTGTCCTGTTTATATAAAGCAATATGAGGTAGGGTTATTTTAGGAGGCGTTATACCTTAAACGGTCCTGGATAGATTGGACGTATATATCTTTATCAACCTCCAGTACTATGGTTATATGTCAACTTTTATACAGGACAGTATGGGGAGGGAGGAGTGGGAAAATGCGGGGACGGGGACTAGATCTAAGGTTTTTTGATCAAATTTGTAAACACGTATGGTTGGTAGTACAACCGACAGAAGGAAGAGGGTTGGGACGAGTTTGGGAAAGGCGCAGGAGTAAAGAAATGGGAGGGGGGGGAGAAAGGGGGGACGGGGGGGGGTGGGGAGACAGAAAGGATTTGTTTTTTGAGGGTGGTAGGGGAGTGTCGAGGGGGATAAGGAAAAGCTTTTCATGGGTTGTGAGGCGTATCATTTTTCTCTGTTCACCCCTTCCGCCCGGTCCTCTGTGCTGCTTCTTCTCAGCCTCTCTTGCCCTTTCGAACTACTGCCCCCCCTTAGTATTTTGCCACACCCCTGTTCACACCACTTTTGTGTGTGCTTAACGATGGTTTTTTTGGGCTCGTCTGGGGGTCTCCCCCCTCCTACACGCCGCACATTTCGGGGGTCAGTGCGCGCTCGCCGAATTTAGCAAGTCCTGGTCCATCCGCACTTCATCAGACCCTCACCCTCATTCACAACCCTTACACCCACCCGATTCCACCCACTACACCCACCCCGGTTCGGACTAGAGAATGGGGAGTTATGTATTTATACACCCCACCTCCAATCTATGTTTTATGCCCTAAAACTGGCCTTATACAGACATTATGGGTTATAGGTATATAAGGTTGGACTATATAAGCAAGAGGACGTTTTAATTCCTCCCCCCCCCCCCACCCCCCACACCCCCACCACAGCTCACACAACCTACCCCACCCCTATTTACATCCTATACTCGAGACAACCCTCCAATACTATGTTTACTATCTAACTGTTATACAGACATTATGGGTAGGGTATAAAGGTTGGAATAAGGAAGAGGACGGTTGTCTTTATTACAAACCTAAAATAACTATGTTACTATGTTAATGTTTTATACAGACCTTATGGGTTTTAAGGGTTTTTAGGAGGGTATAAAGGTTTTTTTGACTTTGTGCGTGTTGTTGTTTGTTGGGATGTGGATGCTTGTGTGTGTTGGTGGTGTGTGTTTGTTTTTGTGTTGTGCTGTTGTGGTGGCACTTTTTTGTGTGGGATTTGTTGTTTGTGCTTGGTTGTTATGTGTGTGTTGTTGGACTAGGACAGAGGGATGGAAGGGATGGACGTATTATCTTTCTACAAACCTCCAAACTATGGTACTATGTCAACTTTATACAGACCAGTATATGGGAAGGATGTATTTTCAAGAGATTTGGGTGGACTAGATGACGTATATGCTTTTATACAACCCTCCAAACTATGTTACTATGTACACTGTTATACAGACATATGGGTAGGGTATAAAGGTTGGGATAGATGGCGTATGTCCTTTATACAACTCCATACTATGTTACTATGTAACTGTTATACAGACATTATGGGTTAGGGTATAAAGGTGGACTGAGATGGACGTATGTACTTTATACAACCTCCAATACGTTGATTTCTATGTAACTGTTATACAGACAGTATGGGGTAGGGTATAAAGGTTGGACTAGATGGACGTATATCTTTATACAACCTCCAATTACTGTTACTATGTAACTGTTATACAGACATTATGGGTAGGTGGTATAAAGGTTGGACTAGATGGACGTATGTCTTTATACAACCTCCAATATTATGTTATATGTACAATGTTATACAGACATTTGGGTGTGTATACAATGTTGGATAGATGGACGTATGTCTTTATACAACCTCCAATACTATGTTACTATGTAACGTTATACAGACATTATGGGTAGTGTATAAAGGTTGGACTAGCTGGACGTATGTATTATACAACCTCCAATACTATGTATATGTAACTGTTAATACAGACATTATGTAGGGTGATAAAAGGCTGGATAGATGATGTATGTCTTTATTACAACCTCCAATACTATGTGTACTATGTAACTGTTATACAGACATTATGGGTAGGGTATAAAGGTTGGACTAGATGGACGTTATTGTCTTTATACAACCTCCAATACTATGTTTACTATGAAACTGTTATACAGACATTATGGGTAAGATAAAGGTTGACTAGATGGACGTATGTCTTTATACAACCTCTAATACTATGTTACTATGTAACTGTTATACAGACATTATGGGTAGGGTATAAAGGTTGGACTAGATGGGACGTTGTCTTTATCAACCTCCAATACTATGTTACTATGTAAACTGTTATACAGACATTATGGGTGGTAGGGTATAAAGTTGGATAGATGGACGTAGTATCTTTATACAACTCCAATACTATGTACTATGTAACTTATAAAGACAGTATGGGTAGGGTATAAAGTTGGACTAGATGGACGTATGTCTTTATACAACCTCAATACTATGTTACTATGTAACTTATACAGACATTATGGGTAGGGTTATAAAGGTTGGACTAGATGGACGTATGTCTTTATACAACCCAATACTATGTTTATGTAAACTGTTATACAGACATTATGGGTAGGTATAAGGTTGGACTAGATGGACGTATGTCTTATACAACCTCCAATACTATGTTTACTATGTAACTTTTATACAGACATTATGGGTAGTGTATAAAGGATGGACTAGATGGACGTATGTCTTTATACAACCTCCAATACATGTTACTATGTAACTGTTATACAGACATTATGGGTAGGGTATAAAGGTTGGACTAGATGGACGTATGTCTTTATACAACCTCCAATATCTATGTTACTATGTAACTGTTATACGACATTATGGGTAGGTATAAAGGATGGACTAGATGGATCGTAGTCTTTATACAACCTCCAATACTATGTTACTATGTAACTGTTATACAGACATTATGGGTAGGGTATAAAGGTTGGACTAGAGGACGTAGTCTTTATACAACCCCAATACTATGTTACTATGTAACTGTTATACAGACATTATGGGTAGGGTATAAAGGTTGGACGTATGGACGTTAGTCTTTATACAACCTCCAATACTATTTACTATGAACTGTTATACAGACATTAGGGTAGGTCAGGGTATATAAGGTTGGACTAGATGGGAGTATGTCTTTTATACAACCTCCAATACTATGTTACTATGTACTGTTTATACAGACATTATGGGTAGTGTATAAAGGTTGGACTAGATGGACGTATGTATTTATACAACCTCCAATACTATGTTACTATTGTACTGTTATCAGACATAGGTTAGGGTGATAAAGGTTGGACTAGATGGACGTATGTCTTTATCAACCTCAATACTATGTATATAGAACTGTTATACAGACATTATGGGTGAGGGTATAAAGGTTGGACTAGATGGACGTAGTATTTATACAACTCCAATAATATGTTACTATTAACATGGTTATACAGACATTATGGGTAGGGTTATAAAGGTTGGCTAGATGGACGTAAGTCTTTATAACACCTCCAATACTATGTTACTATGTAACTGTTATACAGACATTATGGGTAGGGTATAAAGGTTGGACTAGATGGACGTATGTATTATTACAACCTCCAATATATGTTACTATGTAACTGTTATACAGACATTATGGAGTAGGGTATAAAGGTTGGACTAGATGGACGTTTATGTCTTTATACAACCCCAAATATGTTACTAGTAAATTGATACAGACATTATGGGTAGGGTATAAGGTTGGACTAGATGGAAGTATGTCTTTATACAACTTCCATACTATGTCAATATGTAACGGTTATACAGACATTATGGGTAGGGTATAAAGGTTGGACTAGATGGACGTATGTTTATACAACCTCCAATAATATGTTACTATGTAAGAACGTTATTACAGACATATGGGTAGGGTATAAAGGTTTGGACTAGATGGACGTATGTCTTTATACAACCTCCAATACTATGTTACTATGTAACTGGTATACAGACATTATGGGTAGGGTATAAAGGTTGGACTGAATGGAGTATGTCTTTATACAACCTCCAATACTATGTCCACTATGTAAACTGTTATACAGGCATATTGGGTAGGGTTAAAGGTTGACTAGATGACGTATGTTTATACAAACCTCCAATAATGTTACTATGTAAATGTATACAGACATTCTGGGTAGGAGGTTATAAAGGTTTGAATAGGATGGACGTATGTCTTTATACAACCTCCAATACTATGTTACTATGTAACTGTTATACAGACATTATGGGTAGGGTATAAAGGTTGGACTAGATGGACGTATGTCTTTATACAACCTCCAATACTATACTATACTTTACTATGACTGGACCTCTCTGTCTCGAAGAGCAAGTGTGGTCTCAGAACAAGGTAGATAAACGGTTAACTAAGAACTAAACTTCAAGTCCAGTTGGTCTAATTGAATACAACAGATATACCGTGACCTGGATGAATGAGAACCTTCACAAGGTTAACTAAACAGATCATATCTCTAGTTAAAACTAGTTATATTGCTGGAAATGTTGAGCAATATAAATTCACTGAACACTTCCTGTTTCACCAGCTTGTAGCCATGTGTCCAGTCTCTGTCTGTCCTCTCCTAACTGCCCAGGCTCAGTACAGGCTCAATACAGGTTTCTAAATGGCTCAGTTTCCATGGCACATCCAGAAGCATAGCAGACATACAGTAATGAATTCAGAGTGCAAAGTACGATATATCGACATATTATGTAGAGACCATTCTTGCTGATGTTGTTGTGAGGGCGGAGTTGTCCTTTAAGTCTAAATTGAGCATGCTGTCCCTGGGAATGAAGGAGGAGCAATGTGCCAGGTGATGTCACTCAAGCTACTGAAAGAAAGAAGTTTAAACATTCTCTGCAATATGTTTTCTCACCGTCTGCAGTCAGAGATTTGATCCAGGGCTCCTAAAGGAAAGACGAAATGTTTTTATTTAACCCGAACTTGTTCGGAGATCTCAGTTAGCGTTTAAGTGACCTTCAGACTGATGTTTTAGAACTTATAGACTTGGTGGAGTTTCTTGGCACAAGGGGCATTGCGCCAGTACAAACCATTATGGCACCAGACGTGATGTGTCACTTCCTTTCATTAAAATGTCTACATTGCACGGTAATTTAAGAAATGCAATTATGAGGTCAGGACAATGACAATAGAAAACAATAATGTTTTGCTGGAAGGAAGGACAGAAGGTATTTTCCCAAGGAAATGAAAGTTACAAAATTATTTAGACTTCACCTGAGTCTGGCTGAACAAGGAAGGGGTTGGAAATGTATAATTTCCATATTGCCTAATATTGGGCCATTGGGTTACCAAAACTCATTCATATAACCAAAAGGAAGACTTTAACAAAATCATAGAGAAAGGCTAAGGGTGGCTGATGGGTCACAGATCTCAAGCACAGAAATATCTAAAATAAAGATATTCCTTGGTAATAATATATTGTATGGTGAAGATATATGGTATGATAATAATATATGTTATGGTAATAATATATGGTATGGTAAAGATATATAGTTTATAGTATTTGTGGTTGATAAAGACATACGTCCATCCAGTCCAACCCATCTAGCAATATCCTCATTTCCTGCCTAACTGTTGATCCAGAGGAAAGCAAAAACCCCACCAAATTTATGAAGGGGGAAAAAATTTCTTCCTGACTCCAAGTGGCAATCGGAAATTTCCCTGGATCAACTCTACTTTATGTATCAATCCCAGTAACTTGTAACATTCCTTGTTTGTTAGGAAAAACTAATTTTTTTCCAAGCTTTTTATTAAACTGACCAATGAAAGCTGCCATAAACAACGTCCACTGGAAGACAGTTCCATAGCTTTACCGGTCTCACTGTGACAAACCCTTTCCAACTCTACTTTATGTATCAATACCAGTAACTTGTAACATCTTGTTTGTAGAAACTCATCCAGTTTTTATTAAACGACCAATGAACCTGCCATAACAACGTCCACTGAAGACAGTTCCATAGCTTTACCGTTCTCACAGTGAAAACCCTTTCCAACTCTACTTTATGTATCAATACCAGTAACTTGTAACATTCCTTGTTGTAGAAACTCCTCCAGCTTTTTATTAAACTGACCAATGAACCTGCCATAACAACGTCCACTGGAAGACAGTTCCATAGCTTTACCGTTCTCACAGTGACAAACCCTTTCCCAACTCTACTTTATGTATCAATACCAGTAACTTGAACATTCCTTGTTTGTAGAAACTCATCCAGCTTTTTTATTAAACTGACCAATGAACCTGCATAACAACGTCCACTGGAAGACAGTTTCATAGCTTTACCGTTCTCACAGTGACAAACCCTTTCCCAACTCTACTTTATGATCAATCCAGTAACTTGTAACATTCCTGTTGTAGAAAACTCATCCAGCTTTTATTAAACTGACCAATGAACGCTCCAAACAACGTCCACTGGAAGACAGTTCCATAGCTTTACCGTTCTCACAGTGACAAAACCCTTTCCCAACTCTACTTTATGATTAATACCAGTAAATTGTAACATTCCTTGTTTGTAGAAACTCATCCAGCTTTTTATTAAACTGCCAATGAACCTGCCATAACAACGTCCCACTGGAAGACAGTTCCATAGCTTTACCGTTCTCACAGTGACAAACCCTTCCAACTTACTTATGTTCAATACCAGTAACTTGTAACATTCCTTGTTTAGAAACTCATCCAGCTTTTTATAAACTGACCAATGAACTGCCATAACAACGTCCACTGGAAGACCGTTCCATAGCTTTACCGTTCTCACAGTGACAAACCCTTTCCCAACTCTACTTAGTATCAATACCCGTAACTTGTAACATTCTTGTTTGTAGAAACTCATCCAGCTTTTATTAAACTGACCAATGAACCTGCCATAACAACGTCCATGGAAGACAGTTCCATAGCTTTACCGTTCTCACAGTGAAAACCCTTCCCAATCTACTTTATGTTCAATACCAGTAATTGTAAATTCTTGTTTGTAGAAACTCATCCAGCTTTTTATTAAACTGACAATGAACCTGCCATAACAACGTCCACTGGAAGACAGTTCCATAGCTTTACCGTTCTCACAGTGAAACCCTTTCCCAACTCTACTTTATGTATCAATACCAGTAACTTGTAACATTCCTTGTTTGTAGAAACTCATCCAGCTTTTTATTAAACTGACAATGAAACTGCCATAACAACGTCCACTGGAAGACAGTTCCAGCTTACCGTTCTCACAGTGACAAACCCTTTCCCAACCTACTTTATGTATCAATACAGAACTTGTAACATTCCTTGTTTGTAGAAACTCATCCAGCTTTTATTAAACTGACCATGAACCTGCCATAACAACGTCCACTGGAAGACAGTTCCATAGCTTTACCGTTCTCACGTGACAAAAACCCTTTCCCACACTCACTTTATGTATCATCCCTAACTTGTAAATTCCTTGTTTGTAGAAAACTCATCCAGCTTTTTATTAAACTGACCATGAACCTGCCCATAACAACGTCCATGGAAGACAGTTCCTAGCTTTACCGTTCTCACAGTGACAAACCCTTTCCCACACTCTACTTTATGTATCAATACCAGTAACTGTAAACTCCTTGTTTGTAGAAACTCATCCAGCTTTTATAAAAGACCAATGAACCTGCCATAACAACGTCCACTGGAAGACAGTTCCATAGCTTACCGTTCTCACAGTGACAAACCCTTTCCCAACTCTATTTATGTATCAATCCCAGTAACTGTAACATTCTTGTTTGTAGAAACTCATCCAGTTTTATTAAACTGACCGAAACCTGCCATAACAACGTCCACTGGAAGACAGTTCCATAGCTTTACCGTTCTCACAGTGACAAACCCTTTCCCAACTTACTTAGTATCAATACCAGAACTTGTAACATTCCTTGTTTGTAGAAAACTATCCAGCTTTTTATTAAACTGACCAATGAACCTGCCATAACAACGTCCAGGAAGACAGTTCCATAGCTTTACCGTTCTCACAGTGACAAAACCTTTCCCAACTACTTTATGTATCAATCCAGTAACTTGTAACATTCCTTGTTTGTAGAAACTCATCCAGCTTTTTATTAAACTGACCAATGAACCTGCCATAACACGTCACTGGAAGACAGTCCATAGCTTTACCGTTCTCACAGTGACAAACCCTTTCCCAACTCTACTTTATGTATCAATACCAGTAACTTGTAACATTTCTGTTTGTAGAAAATCATCCAGCTTTTTATTAAAACTGACCAATGAACCTGCATAACAACGTCCACTGGAAGACAGTTCATAGCTTTACCGTTCTCACAGTGACAACCCTTTCCCAACTCTACTTTAGTACAATACAGTAACTTGTAACATTTTGTTTAGAAAACTCATCCAGCTTTTTATTAAACTGACCAATGAACCTGCCATAAAACGTCACATGGAAGACAGTTCCATGTTTACCGTTCTCACAGTGACAAACCCTTTCCCAACTCTACTTATGTATCAATCCAGAAATTGTAACATTCCTTGTTGTTAGAAATCATCCAGCTTTTTATAAACTGACCAATGAACCTGCCATAACAACGTCTCACATGGAAGACAGTTCCATAGCTTTACCGTTCTCACAGTGACAAACCCTTTCCCAACTCTACTTTATGTATCAATACCAGTAACTTGTAACATTCCTTGTTTGTAGAAACCATCCAGCTTTTTATTAAACTGACCAATGAACCTGCCATAACAACGTCCACTGGAAGACAGTTCCATAGCTTTACCGTTCTCACAGTGACAAACCCTTTCCCAACTCTATTTAGTATCAATCCCAGTAACTTGTAACATTCCTTGTTTGTAGAAACTCATCCAGCTTTATTAAACTGACCAATGAACCTGCCATAACAACGTCCCATGGAAGACAGTTCCATAGTTTACCGTTCTCACAGTGAAACCTTTCCAACTCTACTTTATGTATCAATCCAGTAACTTGTAACATTCCTTGTTTGTAGAAATATCCAGTTTTTATTAAACTGACCATGAACCTGCCATTAACAACGTCCACTGGAAGACAGTTCCATAGCTTTACCGTTCTCACAGTGACAAACCCTTTCCCAACTCTACTTTATGTACAATACCAGTAACTTGTAACATTCCTTGTTTGTAGATATCCAGCTTTTATTAAACTGACCAATGAACCTGCCATAACAACGTCCACTGGAAGACAGGTCCATAGCTTTACCGTTCTCACAGTGACAAACCTTCCCAACTCTACTTTATGTATCAATCCCAGTAACTTGTAACATTCCTTGTTTGTAGAAAATCATCCAGCTTTTTATTAAATGACCAATGAACCTGCCATAACAACGTCCCACTGGAAGACAGTTCCATAGCTTTACCGTTCTCACAGTGACAAACCCTTTTCCAACTCTACTTATGTATCAATCCCAGTAACTTGAACATTCCTTGTTGTAGAAACTCATCCAGCTTTTTATTAAACTGACAATGAACCTGCCATAACCAACGTCCACTGGAAGACAGTTCCAAGCTTTACACGTTCTCACAGGACAAACCCTTTTCCAACTCTACTTTATGTATCCATACCAGTAACGTTGTAACATTCCTTGTTTGTAAGAAAACCCATCCAGCTTTTTATTAAACTGACCAATGAACCTGCCATAACAACGTCCACTGGAAGACAGTTCCATAGCTTTACCGTTCTCACAGTGACAAACCCTTTCCCAACTCTACTTTATGTATCAATACCAGTAACTTGTAACATTCCTTGTTTGTAGAAACTCATCCAGCTTTTTATTAAACTGACCAATGAACCTGCCATAACAACGTCCACTGGAAGACAGTTCCATAGCTTTACCGTTCTCACAGTGACAAACCCTTTCCCAACTCTACTTTATGTATCAATCCCAGTAACTTGTAACATTCCTTGTTTGTAGAAACTCATCCAGCTTTTTATTAAACTGACCAATGAACCTGCCATAACAACGTCCACTGGAAGACAGTTCCATAGCTTTACCGTTCTCACAGTGACAAACCCTTTCCCAACTCTACTTTAAGAACTTTTATCTTCAAGTCTTAAGGGATGTCCACGTGTCCTCTGACATGTTGTATTGGTGAACAATGCCCCAGATAGTTTATTGTATGGCCCGTTGATGTATTTATACACAGTAATCATATCCCCACGCAAGCGCCTTTTCTCCAGCGTACATAATTGTAACTTTTCCAGTCTCTCTTCATATTCAAGCTCCCCCAATCCCCTTATTAATTTAGTTGCCCTTCTCTGAACCCTTTCCATTTCAAAGATGTCCTTTTTGTACACAGGATTCCAAAATTGTCCTGCATATTCCAAATGAGGCCTTACCAATGCTTTGTAAAGAGGGAGAATTACATTGTCCTCCCTTGAATCCATACCTCTCTTTATACAAGACAATACCATGCTGGCTCTGGCTGTTGCCGCCTGGCACTGCTTGCTACCTTTAAGTTTGTTATCCACCAAAACTCCAAGATCCCTTTCCAACAGGGATTCACTTAACACAGAGCCATTTATAGTATAAGCAGCACAATGATTTTTAAGTCCAAAATGCATCACCTTCCATTTATCAACATTGAATCTCATCTGCCATTTAGCAGCCCAATGTGATAATCTATCTAGATCCCCCTGTAACGATTGCACATCCTCTGAAGTTTTTAATGGTCGACAAAGTTTTGTGTCGTCAGCAAACACAGAAACCTTGCTGACAATACCCACTTCCAAATCATTAATAAATAGATGAAATAGAAGCGGCCCCAACACAGAACCCTATGCCACCCCACTTAGCACTTTAGTCCATAATGATGAAGCCCCATTAACAACTACTCTCTGCATCCTATTCATTAACCAATTTTCTATCCATGTACAAATGTGACTCCCCAGGCCAACAGACTTTAGCTTATACATTAGTCGCCTATGGGGGACTGTATCAAAAGCCTTTGCAAAATCCAAGTAAACTACATCTACTGCTATGTCAGAGTCTAAATTTCTACTTACTTCCTCATAAAAGCCAAGCAAGTTAGTTAGATCTATTCCTCCTAAATCCATGCTGGTTACTTCTTATAATGTCAGTCCTTGAAACATACTCTAGAACATGTTCCCTTATTAAACTTTCCAGGATCTTCCCCACCACTGAAGTTAAACTTACAGGCCTGTAATTACCCGGCTGTGAACGACGACCCTTTTTGAATATTGGAATAACATCAGCCTTTTTCCAATCCAGAGGCACACCACCGGACATGAGGGAATCAGCAAAAATAAGAAACAATGGCCTAGATAAAACTGAACTTAGCTCCCTAAGTACCCAAGGATGTATTGTAACCGGTCCAGGAGATTTATTAATATTAACCTTATTTAGTTCTTTCTGTACCATATCCTCGGTTACAATGGCCTAGATAATACTGAACTTAGCTCCCTAAGTACCCGAGGATGTATTGTATCCGGTCCAGGAGATTTATTAATATTAACCTTATTTAGTTCTTTCTGTACCATATCCTCGGTTAACCAAAGTGAACTTGAATCTTGTATACCTTTATTGCTACTATACTCTATGATATCTGTACTTGGATCTTCTATAGTGTATACAGAGGGGAAAAAAGTATTCAAGACATTTGCTTTATCGCCATCCTCCGTAACTAACTTATCCCCATTAATTAACGGTGCCACATTCTCAGTCCTCGTCTTCTTACTATTAATAGACTTATTAAATTTCGGCTTAGTGATGCTTTGTTCAGCTATCCTAACTTCATTATTAATTTTAGCTAGTTTGATTGCTTTCTTACACTCCGTGTTACAGTTTTTATACTCCCTAAAGGCCCTTTCCGTTCCCTCGGCCTTAAAGGTTTTAAATGCCTTTTTCTTCCTTTCCATTTGCCTCTTTACATCAGAATTCAGCCACATGGGTGCGGATTTATTTTTCTTACATTTATTTCCCAAGGGTATAAATTTAGATGTGAACTGGCTTAAAATCCCCTTGAACACAGTCCACTTCTGTTCAGTCCCTTTACCTGATAATACATTATCCCAGTTTACATTCTGAAGAGCTGCTTTTAACCTGGGAAAATTTGCTTTCCTGAAATTAAATGTCTTTGTTAACCCAGCGCACTTTTCCTTTCGATAACAAAGTCCAAATGCCACTATTTCATGGTCACTATTCCCTAAGCCTCCAGTTACCTTTATATCTATAATGCGCTCCACAATGTTAGATATTACCAGATCCAACAGAGCTCCTTTTCTAGTAGGAACCTCAACCACCTGTGAGAGAAAATTATCCTGCAGCAAATTCAGGAACTCATCGCCTTTTTCTGTGATGGCAGTTCCACCACACCAATCAATGTCAGGGTAATTGAAGTCCCCCATAATGAGCACACAGTTTATACTCCAGTATATACGGTACGCTCTATGACTTCTGTTCAGTCCCTTTACCTGATAATACATTATCCCAGTTTATACTCCAGTATATACGGTACACTCTATGACTTCTGTTCAGTACCTTTACCTGATAATACATT